>JBAMBR010001957.1:0-25721 GCA_037044475.1 Zaprionus obscuricornis
GATTTGACTTAATATCTGAAGTAACAATTTTTCGGTATATGATTTTAATATTGTGTTCGCTGACACATTCTCGTGCATGGGCGCGGCTCGTATAATTTATCGATTTTTCAATGCAACTCTGCAAAAATTAACTTTTCGCCATTTGTTTTTTTCTTTTTCTCCTTTAGCGTGAATGTATCTCTATCCATGTTGGCCAAGCTGGTGTCCAGATCGGTAATGCCTGCTGGGAATTGTACTGCTTGGAGCATGGCATTCAGCCTGATGGTCAGATGCCATCTGACAAGACCGTTGGCGGTGGTGACGATTCGTTCAACACCTTCTTCAGCGAAACCGGTGCTGGCAAACACGTGCCCCGCGCTGTGTTTGTTGATCTGGAGCCAACTGTGGTAGATGAGGTGCGTACCGGCACATACCGCCAATTGTTCCACCCTGAACAGTTGATCACTGGCAAGGAAGATGCCGCCAACAACTACGCTCGTGGTCACTACACCATTGGCAAGGAAATCGTTGACTTGGTGCTTGATCGCATCCGCAAGTTGGCCGATCAGTGCACTGGTCTGCAAGGTTTCCTCATCTTCCACTCCTTCGGTGGCGGCACTGGCTCTGGCTTCACATCTCTACTGATGGAGCGTCTCTCAGTCGATTATGGCAAGAAGTCCAAGCTGGAATTCGCCATCTATCCAGCACCCCAGGTGTCCACTGCTGTTGTTGAGCCATACAACTCCATCCTGACCACGCACACAACTCTGGAGCACTCTGACTGTGCCTTCATGGTCGACAATGAGGCTATCTATGATATCTGCCGCCGTAACTTGGACATTGAGCGTCCCACATACACCAATCTGAATCGTTTGATTGGCCAGATTGTCTCTTCAATCACCGCCTCTCTGCGTTTCGATGGTGCCCTGAATGTGGATTTGACTGAATTCCAGACCAATTTGGTGCCCTACCCACGTATCCATTTCCCATTGGTCACCTACGCTCCAGTCATCTCAGCCGAGAAGGCCTACCACGAGCAGTTGTCCGTTGCTGAAATCACCAACGCCTGCTTCGAGCCAGCCAACCAGATGGTCAAGTGCGATCCCCGTCACGGCAAGTACATGGCTTGCTGCATGTTGTACCGTGGTGATGTTGTGCCCAAGGATGTGAATGCCGCTATTGCTACGATCAAGACCAAGCGTACCATCCAGTTCGTCGACTGGTGTCCAACTGGTTTCAAGGTTGGCATCAATTACCAGCCACCAACTGTTGTGCCTGGTGGTGATTTGGCCAAGGTACAGCGTGCCGTCTGCATGTTGTCCAACACCACAGCTATTGCTGAGGCCTGGGCCCGTTTGGATCACAAATTCGATTTGATGTATGCCAAGCGTGCTTTCGTCCATTGGTACGTCGGTGAGGGTATGGAGGAAGGTGAATTCTCAGAGGCCCGTGAAGATTTGGCTGCTCTAGAGAAGGATTACGAAGAAGTCGGCATGGACTCTGGTGATGGTGAGGGCGAGGGTGCTGAAGAGTACTAAACGCAAATCATCTCCCACAAACAACAACAAGAACAACAAAAATAAAATCGCATTAGATATAAGCGTCATTGGTGGGCATGTGATGTGATACTCATGATGTCGAAAGCAATGTCAACGCTAACGTAAAAAAAAAAAGAAAACTATAAATGCGAAGAAAGAATTCATAAGAACCACTGACAAAAAGTAAAAAAAAAAAAATAGACGATTAACAAACATTTTATGAGCAGGCCAAAAAGATCTGTGTCAGCTTTAAAGTCGTGTTAAAAGAAAAGAAAAATAAAAAATCAGCGAATAGTCAGTGTTGCCAGCAGAAAAAAAAAATTCCAATTGCATTTTCTTTCATTTTTCTTTTTCTTCCCATTTTAGTAATTTTATTTTCAGCCAGCATTAGAGTTCATTGAACGTGAATGAAGTTAAATGCTGCGGACGTGGCCAGGGAAAGCGCAGCGACTATATTTATACATACATATATATATATATATATATATATATACATAGGCTCTATTAATAGTAATTGGAGAGCAGCTTTCTACTTCATCTTTACATATTTCTTCTTTCTCTCTCTCCATATTTACTGTGCAGCAATCTGTACATATTGGGCGTGGTGCATTTACACTAAATTTAGCTGAGCTCCCCTACACAGTCAGTATATTATCGATTTAGTGATGAGTCATGGACTGCAGCATAATATAAACCATACTTGGTTGTATAGTGGGTAGAGAACGATGACGCCAACACAACAGCAAAGCAGCGATGACTTCATTTCGTACGCTCTTGTGCTGTAATTGACGACCGGCCTGTACCTCCTCTCACCTAATACGCATAGTATGTATGTATGTATGTGTATGTGTGTTTGTCGCCAAGCAAACCATTTACGGGGTTGTTTGTATATTTGCAATAAATTGTAAATTGAAGCCTAGGTAAAGCGGCTTATTATTGCCAATGGCCGACAACAAAGAGTTTTGTACATTTCCATAGTACTTGTAGTGTACATTTGAGAAGTACATAAACATTTGATGGTATTAAATTTCTAGAAATTCAACAGAATATACAGGAAATAAAAGAAAACTTGCACAGATGGCTATGCATACAGACGACACACATACATACACTTACAGATCGTATGACGAGTAGAAAAAACAAGTCTTGATTGAGGTTATGTGCACTAATTCAGGCGCATAGTTTGCAGCTACAAACATACATATGTCTATACATATACAAATACAAACTTATATTGTATTGTATGTTTGTAATTTAGCATTTCTTTAAGCAGCTTTAAAATATTGACCGCAATTAAAATGTGTATCAGCAGAAACGCTTTGTTTTTTTTTTTGCATGCAAATCTAACATCTGGCATTATAAATAAAGCATTACTTATAAAATGATTTTGTTGAGTATTAGAAAACCGTCATATACTTGAATACATACACAGTATATACACACATACATACATACATATGTATGTAGGTTTTGTATGAATTGTGTATATGATTCAAGTTCACCTTAAACGGCAATAGCTCACAGCTCAAAGCTGTGCATGCAACCGGCTCTCACACTGTAGGCGGTTGTGTGGGAGCTGTTTGTGTCAGACAAAATCAATTGAATGTTTATTAGTAGGCGATGAGACGTTGAGATTTGTTACTGATTTTATTTAGCTTGTTGTTTGATCAATGAATCGTTACAGTAAGTTAAAAGAAAAAATTAAATGTACATATATATATATATATACAATATAACATAAATACATATGCGTGCTTAATGTGTATGTGTATATTATACGAAAGTCGGCATTTTTACTATTAATCGAAGCATACATAAAATATATATGTATGTGTGTGAGAAATATGTGTGTCACTATGCACAAATACAAACATAAGTTTTGTGAGTACTTTTAATTCGATGCTTATCGATAACATTGTCAGAAAATCTTTTAACTAAGTGGCAACATCATTCGTTTGCCGCTAACTGGAGCAGTTTCAAAATATGAAATCTGTATTCGTAACTGAAATCGAACAAATGCAGATACTATCGTCTCGGAAATCATTTATTAAAAATAATTAAATTTCTTTATTTTTCTTCATTTATATTGTTTTATCGTGTTTATTTTATATTAAATTTACATATTAGATTTCTTCACATTAAAAAAAATTTTTTTTTTTAGAAATATTAAATATATTTTTGAGAATACCTTGGTTCAATACTAGCCAAGAAAATACCTACGTTTTGATGCATTAGTTTTAGGTTTTACTAATAATTTGAAGCGCTGCTAATCTCTTCTGCAAAGATTTGATTGCTTAATGTCAATGAATAAATAAAAAAAATAAACTTATTTGTAAAATTAATCAAATTGTTTATTTTTTGACAAAGATTTCTGATAGATGAATATGCAAAACAAATATGAGTGAGCATATGCATCGCATCAACTAAATGCAATACTTACTGGCTCTGTAAAGATCGACAATATTAATAATGAGAAACTAAAGTTACTAAGAACTAGTTTAACACTTGCTGAGATTTTAAATTCAATCTTTAATTTAAAATTAAATTATTATTTATTTTTTTGTGAGGCTGTAACGGTTTTAACCGCCCTTGCTTAGATTTCAACTTCAACATGCAAGTTGTAAATCGATAATTATCGATTTTATTATGCAGCTAAGTGGCGGCTTACCGATTAACGACTGCTAGACTTAAACGTCATAAAAACGTTAAGTTTGAATTACTAATAGAAATCTAACAAATTTTGTAAACTTTTACGGCGCACTGAAAATTGACTCAAATATCAACATCAATTATGACTGAAAACCTAGAAAAAATGACTATATTCTCGATAGGAAAAATCAATAAAAAATTTAATATTTGATATATGAAATAAAGTTTTAAAAGTAAATAAATAAAAGAATTATTTAAATTCTAGCAAATTCATTATGATTTTTTTTTTTATTTAACTCATTATTAAGTAAATAATTATTTACATATTTAATTATTAAATGCTAATTAATTAATTTCTTCATTAGTTATAATAAATAAAGACAACTTAAATATAATAATTAATTAATTATTCGATTACTATATACGTATATATATTTATATATATATTATTTATTTTTTTGTTTTTTTTTAAATTTGTTAATATGCTGTACGATTGGCTAAATAAACAAAACATAAATATACATTTTACATAATTAGATGGATAATGTAGGAACGTTGACGGGTGTATGGATTTCTAATTATTGTTGTTGTTGTTCTTGTTGCTGTGTGAAGAATTATGCTACAAATAATAATAGTGCTAAATAGATTTATTTTATTTTAATTTAATTTTGTTTTTTTTAATGTCTGAGTTATTTTTTTGTTTTTGTTTTTACTTATTCAATAACGAATCGATTGAAAAGTCTTTAAATTTGGCGTTTGAATCATCGATAAATTGTTGTTGTTGTTGTTGTTGTTGAAGTTGCTGCTGCTGCTGTTGTTGTTGTTGCTTTAACATTGCTGTCGCTGGCAGCATTTTCATTAATTTGTTGCGTGGCTTTCGTAAGAATTTTGTATTTATTTGAAATTTTTGCGGTTTTGTGCTGTTGCTGCTTAATGTTGATGTTTGTGCTGCTGTTATGCTTGTAGCTGTTGCTGCTGCTGTTATGCTTGTTGCTGTTGCTGTTGTTTTTGTTAATTCTATTGCTGCTGTTATTGGTCTTGTTGTTGTTGTTGCGGTTGCTGTTGCACTTGCAGATGTAATTGTTGTAGCGCGAAATTGTTGACGCCAGCTACGCAGCTCAGAACTTGTTGACGTTCCAATTTTAGCAGTAGTTGATTTCATTGTTGTCGTTGCTGTTACAACAGCTGTTGTTGTCGCTGCTGTTAATTTAACAGCTGATTTTACTGCTGTTACTTCTGCTGCTGCTGCTGTTGTTGTTGTTGTTGTTGTTTTACGCACTGTAGAGCCAGCAAATGCATTGGCACCGAAACATTTTAAAAAATTTTGTACATGCAATAAACTATCATTCTCATCCTTATGTCGCCTCTGTCGTTGCTTATCCTCATTCTCATCTTCTGCTTCATAATCCACCGATGATTGTTGTGGTGATGATGATGATGAAAATGTTGATGAGCTGCTGGAACTACTACTGATGAGCTACATATGTATATAAAGAAATTCAATTATTTTATTTGCGCATTTCTCTTATTAAAACATCTTACATCTTCTTCTATGTTATTGTGCAGCTGCTGAAAGTTAACAGCAGCGATCTGCTGTAACTTATTATAGCAGGGCAATGTTATGTTAGATTGTTTGCATTTCTTGCGTCCACGTCTGGCCATTGCTTGTTTCTTTTTAGGTGGCTGCTGTTGCTGCTGCTGTTGTTGTTGCTGTTGTTGTTCCTGCTGCTCACGATATGACTTTCAGCTAGTTTTGGTAAGGTTATCGTCGCGCCTTAGTAGGGACTGTAAATATATAATAGCACAGAGTTGACAATCATAAATTTATAATATACAAAATGTTAACAATTAATAGATTTAATGTAGAAAATTTGTGAAGAAACAGTTAAACGTTTAACAGTGTTGCTTAACACATTCGACTGTAAAGATAACAGTCAGAGTCATTAAAATTTGCAAAATGTTAATTAACAGTTTAATGTATAAAATTGAAAGTTGAAAAATGTTAAACGTTTAACAGTTGCTTAGCATTTTAACATTAGCTTGAACTTTCAGCGCTGACACACAAAAACAACAAACAATTTTGCAGATATATATATGTATATGTATGTATGTGTGTATGTATGTATGTATATGTGATGATTATATATATAAATTATATATGTATATATATATATTAAGATTGAATGATAGGCGCTTGCAGTCTTTGGGGCGGGGCATAAAAAAATCAAAGCACATGAATTGGAAAAATTGATAGAATAAATATGTTATAGTTGTTGTTGTTGTAGTATTTATAGTTGTTGTAGTTGGTTATCGAATGATAGAATGATAATGCATAAATATGTTTGTGGGGTTGGGGGTGGGGGGCATCGGGGGGTTTGTCACAACAAAAATTATAAAGAAATTTACGAATATATTGAACAACATTCATATTGAATAATTGATAAAAATCTGTTTTTTTTTGTTTGGTTTTTTTTTTTTTTTTTTTATCAACGAATTGTAAATGCTCTAACTTGCACACAGACATACACATGCAGCCAGACACGCACGGACACGCAAGCACACGCACACTACCTGGTGGTGATGCGTGTTGAAGAGCGCATGTTGCGCTGCATAAGTGGAAGTTGAGGAAGTGCTAGTCAAATCATCAATGTGAACGCTGCTTATGCCGCTGCTGCCAATGCCGCCGCCGCCGCCGCCACCACCAATGCTGCCTGATACTACGCTACCAGCAATGCCAGCAATGCCACCAATACCAATACCAGCAGCACCTAAATGCAGTTGAAGGTTGCTTGCATGTAAATGTGTTGCATGTGGCAATTGTGGCAGTTGCGATTGTGCAAGCGATTGCGATAGCGACTGCAGATGAGAATGTGGATGCGATTGGTGACCCCCACCACCACCACCACCACCACTACCACCACCACCACTACTACCAGCACAACCAGCAGCATGCTGTAAGCTGCTTGATGTTGTTGTTGTTGTTGTTGTTAAACTTGCTGTTGCTGCTGTTGTTGTTGTTGTTGTTGCTGTTGCTATTATGGTTGTTGTTGCTGCTGTTGCTGTTACTGTTGCAGCAATCGCTGTAGCTGACCCACCTCGTCCAATTGCTGCTGCAGCTGTTGCATTGCCGCCAAGACCCATGCTGACGCCCAACATATGCGCTGCAACTGCGGCGCTTGCATGATGTGATTGATGTAAATGCTGTGACTGTTGCTGCTGCTGTGATGATTGCAAATATGATGCATGTTGCTGCTGTTGCTGCTGCTGTTGTTGTTGTTGTTGATGTGTTAGCAAACTGTTATTGCTGCTACTGTTGTTGTTGGCATTAACATTGATGGCAATGTTATTGCTGTTAGTGCTGCTGCTGTTATTGCTACTGCTGTTGTTGTTGCTGCTGCTACTGCTGCTGCTGTTAGCATTAACAGCGCTGTTATAAGCATGCGATGCATTCACGTGTCTGTTAAACAGAAATTTGTATTAAAATTTAACATATGTATGTTAAATGCAGAACTTACCTCAATGTTAAGTTAGCAGCGCTGCTATTGCTCATTGACAGACTGTTAACTGTTGACATTGGCGCTGTTGTTGCACCTGTTGTACCTGAATTTGTTGCAGCAGCATTATTATTGTTGCTACTGTTGCTGTTGTTGTTGTTGTTACTACTATTACTGTTGTTATTGTTGTTGCTGTTGTTATTGGTAATGTTATTACTATTGCTGCCACGATAGTCTAATGCAGCACTGTTAGCGCTACTTGAACGACTATTTGCCATTGTTGGTATTGTTGTATTTATTGCTGTTGTTGCCAATGAAACGGCAGCTGCTATTGTTGTTGCAGCATGTAATGCATTTCCACTGCTGATGCTATTATTGCTGCTGCTGCTGTTGCTATTGCTGTTAGCTACACGTGTGAAAATGACACAAATTTTATAACAATATTTCTTTCCCTTTCTTTCACACACTTGTCATTTTCAGTGTGTTAGTTTTGCAATGTTGAAGTGTATAAGTGTATATGTGTGTGTGTGTGTATATATATGTATGTACATGCAAACGGTTTAACCGTCTGTGAAAAAAATAAGAAATAAGAAACATTTCTCCAAAGAAATTCCTCTATATCATCAACATGTTGCACCAATAACCGAATTCAAACACCAGAAAATAAATTGTATAAAAAAAGTGTAAAAAAATAAAAAAATTAAAACCATTTACAGACAGTTGTTGCATTAACAGCTGTAAGCTGTAACAGTGTCAATGTTAAACTGAAAGCTTTAACATTAACAGCGACTGTTAGTGAGCTCCAAGACCCAGTGAGGTGCCAGAAATAAAATAAATATATATGAAAAAAGTAAAGAGAAAACCGCAGAAAGTCGATAGAAAAAAATAAAATACAATAAAATGAATTTAGAATTTGTTTTTGTTGTTGTAGTAGTTTTTTGGTAGAAAATATACATTTTATTCATTTTTCAAATAAATAAAATAATGAAAAAAATTAATTAAGTTTAACTTAAATATAAAAATTGTGTGGTTTTTTTTTGTAATTTTTTGCAGTGTGTTTACATGAATTTTAAAAAATCATTAAATTAAAAATAGATGTGTGTTTGTGTGTTTAATTATAGTATATAGTATATATATATATAGCTTATATAGTTGGGATTTTAAGTACATAACTAAGTTAGAATCAAATGATTTTTAAACAGCAAAGATCGTTAAAACTGATTAATTAAAATGATGAAAATTAATGTTTTTTGATTTTATTTTTACGTTCTATACGCTTGCAGTGAGTACTTTTATTTTTTTTTTCGAATTTTTTGTAACGCTCATATGGCGCGATCTATAGAAATGATCGTTTCAAAATTTTTTTTTTTTTCTTAAGCTGAAAATTTACAGAATTTAAGTTTAGTTGAAATCGGAAAATTTTTTGAAAATATTTTTCTATGCAAAAATTTTGTCATTGAAGTTTGCAAGTGTATTAAAAATATTCGGTTTTGCCGAAGATTTAACTTTGCTTTTTATTTTGTTTTTTTTATTGTAATTTTTTGAATTTTGTTTTTGTTGTTTTTATGCTTTTTTATTATTTTTGTTGTTGTTTTTGTACATTTCAAGTGTTCTTTTGTTCTTATAGAAATTCAACAGTTCTATAAACTGCATTTCATTTTTTTTTGTTTTTTTTTTGTTTGTTGTTGTTTTTCTCTCTCTCTCTCTGTCTCTTTCTTTAAATATATTTGTATGTACATTGATTTTGATAGATAATTGTAGTAGTAGTAGTAGTAGTAGTAGTAGTAGCAGTATTAAAGTTAGTTAATCTTAATGTAAATTAATTAATTAGAAACATTAAAAATATTATTAAATAATGCAATAATAATTTTTGTATTTATATGTAAGAAGAAGAAAATACAGAAAATAGTAGTTTATAAATTAGTCTGGCAACGCCATGAAATATGGCATAATTAAAAGCTTAATATAAGCATAAATTGTGACTCTCAAAATTCAAGTGTGTTTGCGTGTATGTATGTATGTGTGTGTGTGAGTGTGCCAACACCAAGTAAACATACATAAGAGAGTAAGAGAGAGTGAAACAAAGACACAGAGAAGAGAGAGAAGAGAGCGTGTGTGTGTATGTATGTGTGTGTGTTTTGTGTGCAGTTAGAGTAGAGTGTGCACTGAGTGCACTGAGAGAGTGAGAGTGAGAGAGTGATAGATAACTCCTTTGTCTCACTTACTTACCATGCGCCTCAGCTTTGGCATTATTCATAGCATTATTAAGCGGTATCTGTAGTCGTGCATTGACAGCCAACAGATGATCGCGACGTGCTATTAAACTTGTTACATGCTCCTCGAGGCGCAAATTTTCACTTTGCAATTGATGCAAGCAATTTAAAAGTGATGCAACTGCAAAAAGAGAGAGAAGATAATTTAATTGCTGTTATGCAACACTGGTTTTTTTTTAATCATACTACTCACTGTCGAAATGCTGCGCCTGCTCCATAAGAAACTGTGATCCCTGCTCCCATTGACGTTCCAATAGCTGCTCCAAACTTTGAGGTATTGGCATATTGCCATTAATGCCACCGCCACCAAACATTGATTGTAATGGATTTGGTGCTGGTGTTGCATTTGCTGCTGCTGCTGCTGCGGCATTTGCATTACGCTAACAATGAGAGAGAGAGAGAGAGAGAAGTTAGAGTAAATATATTTGTAATTTGAATATTCATTTTTTTACCTGTTTGCCTGGAAATGGCACGCCCATAAATTGTGATGTCATTGATTCTGGCGTATAGATAGCATGATCTTGCACCTCCATATGCAATTGTTCAGATAATTTTTGTGCCACACTGCTATTGGGATTCACATGATTCCCCAGCATATGTGTTGCTGTATGTGCAATTATTGAAGCGTTGCCCGTTGTGCCACTTATGTTGCTGCTGCTATTGCTATTGCTATTACTGCTGCTGCTATTGCTGCTACTGCTGCTGCTAACATTGCTGAGTACACTTAAAGCAGGCGTGGCTGGTGTTGCTGGCGGTGTTGGTGCACTTACTGGCGGCTGTTGTTGTTGTTGTTGCTGATTTGTTGATGTGCTGGCAGCGCCGCCAACACCATTTTGTAGCAATCGCACATCTTTGAGATCATGTTGTATAGTTGCTGCTGCTGCTGTTGCTGCGGCTGCTGTTGCGGCTGCTGTTGCTGCTGCTGATAGTGTTGCATCCTTTGCCTTGCGTCCACGTTTACGCACATTGCTGCTGGCAGCAACAGGTGCAATTGTTGTTGTTGCTGTTGCTGCTGTCGACATATTCATATGCAGTGGCGCATTTATCTCTGAACCTGGCGAACTTGGCGGTGAATCTTTGATGGCACTAACCGGCAACATTGGCACATCCAGCTGTGATTCATATGTAAATTTAAGGCCGCCGCCGCTGCTGGCAATGCTGCTGCTGTTGTTAATGTTGCCCATGTTGAGATTTAAGAGACTTGTGCAAGTGCTGCCACTGCTTGTTGCTGCTGTTGCAGTGTTGCTGGTTGCACTTGTCAAATTGAGATCAGGTGTTCTATTTGATTTTGTTGTTGATTTGTTGTTGTTGTTGTGGGACGTTGTTGTTGGCGTTGTTGTTGATGATGTCGATGATGTTGTTGATGTTGTTGTTGTTGTTGTAATGGAAGAAGCATTGTTAATTAAATTAGTAAATTGTAATATTTCTAAATCTTCATGTTGATGTTGCTTTTGCTGCTGTTGCTGTTGTTGCTGTTGTTGTTGCAAGTGCGTAAAAAGATTATTGGCTGAGCTAAGATTATTGGGTGAGGAATCACTAGCAATTGGTGCTGTGCTTAAGCTAAGTTGTTGTTGCTGCTGTTGCTGTTGTTGTTGCTGTTGCTGCTGTTGTTGATACAATTGCGTTTGCTGTGCGCGCAACATTTTCTTATTCAAAGGCTTAGCAGCTGCAGCAACTGTAGTAGCAGCAGCAGCAGCAGCAGCATTATTGTTGCTATTGCTATTTCTACTATAGCAAGGCACATGTTGCTGCTGTGCTTGTTGCTGCTGCTGTTGGGATTGTGTAGACATATTGACAGGAGAATCTAAGAGACTTATGACAGCATTGCCACTAGTCGAGGACATTGATGATGTTGATGAACAGCTTGAAGATGCCGAGCTGCCGGCATTATCATTAGCAGCAATATTGTTGCTGCTGCTGCTGTTGTTGTTGTTGTTGCTATTGTTGTTGTTGTTGTTGCTACTGTTATTGCGCGTTGTACGTGTTGTTATTGCTGTTGCTGTTGTTGTCGGTGGCGAGTCAATGGAGGAAGAGGATAATGCTTGCAACATTACAACTGGCGATAATATTGCCGTTGGCAATGCTTGTGGTGGCGGTGTGGGCGTGGCACGAAACTGTGGTGAATTCGATTGTCGACTATTGCTGCGACTAAGTTTTTCAATTGTATTTGATGTTGCTGTTATCGGTGTTGCTGCTGCTGTGACTGCTGCTGCTGCTGCTGCTGTCGGTGTTGTTGTTGCCGTCGCAGCTGTTGTTGCATCAGTTTTATTATTTTGTGCAGCAGCAGCAGCAGCTGCAGCACGTTTCTTGGCTGAACGTGATTGGGTTTTAGTAGGCGTGCTCATGGCTGAGGTAGTTGTGGAGGATGATGTGGAGGAAGCATTGGAATGCAACGATTGTTGCTGCTGTTGTTGCTGCTGCTGCTGTTGCAGGTGATGTGATTGTTGTTGCTGTTGTGCTTGCTGCGATTGATGCTGTTGATGTTGAGACTGCGACTGCTGCTGAGATTGTTGCTGCTGCGATTGTGTTGTTGTCGCTTGCGTTTGTTGTGCTTGACTGTGACTGTGACTGTGGTGAGTTTGATGATGACTGTGGTGATTACCACTTTCACCAGATCGCGATCTACGTGTCAATCATAATGATTGATATTTGATGTATGCAAATGTTTTGGGTGTATCAATTGTGATTATTGGGTGGTCAATGTGTTGGTGTGTGTGTGTGTGTGTGGTGAATAGAGATATTAAGCATAACGAGAGAGAGAGAGAGAGAGAGAGAAAGAGGAGAAAAATTGCATATATATTTTTTAGCGGTTTTTTTTTTTTTACATTTTTATTCCAAAACAAAAGCGAAAGCATATGCTGTGAGGTATGGTGTAAATCTGCTGTGGTGTATTTCAATATGTGCAGTAACTATTATCAAAGAATATAAAAAAGAAATCAAAGAATTTCACCACACACAATTAAAACTGTTCCCAGTATTTCAAATGTGCAAAATGAAAAGAAAAACTAAAAATAAGAAAAACTTAACAGCTGTTAATAATAATAATAAAAAAATAAGAAACTCACCATATGGTGAGTTATTTTTTTTATGAGCAACGCAACAAATCAACAAAAGGCAACATAATCAATTAATAATCAAACATTAGACCACACAGCGATTTTCATCAGTGTGGTGAATATGCAGCTGTGGTGAGTTTATACATAGCATTTCAATAATTTACCTGCTACGTCGCCCTGGTGATGATTCCTGTTCTTGCAACTGTTGCACACGCGTCGTTTGCTTCTCAAAGCTTATTTTCAAATTTCCACTTTCTGTTGTTGTTGCCGTCAGATTACCGGTGGCGCCACCACTGGCACTGCTACTCACCAGCGAACTTAATGCTGGTGATGATTTACCACTCTGATGTTGTATAACAGATGCAGAACCACTTGCAGCAACATTGTTGCTAGCTGTAGCAGCAGTAGCAGCACCACCATATGCTGCTGCCACTGTTAATGCTGTTGCTGTTGATTGTGTTGCAGTTGCATGTGCTTCTGTTTTGAAATTGAAATATGATAATATAAAAATTGTTGCATATTATATGAAATTCTTTTAGTTACTCACCACCAGCTATGCTGTTATTGCTATTGCTGCTGGAGTTGGTGTTGGGCAGATTGATACCAGGTACATTGGCAGTGGATAACGGCACTGAGACATATAAGCTAGGTGCACTACCAGTGCTGCTAATGCTGCCACTTGATGCTGCAACTGTTGCTGCAGCACTTGCACTTGATCCTTGATCTTTATTGTTGCCATGTTTACTGCTGCTGTTGCTACTGCTGCTGTTGTTGTTGTTGCTGCTGCTACTGGTTTTGCTTGATTCTGTTTTCAAGTAGCCACCAACAACATTTGTTGCATTTGTTGATGCTGTGCTATTTGAACTGCTAATTGAGGTAGTTGCTGCTGCTGCTGCTGATGTTGCTGCTGTGCTTGCTGCTGTTATCGTTGTACCACTGGCTGCAATTGTTGCTGTTGGCACACTTAATGATAATGTTGCATTAACCTCAGCTGTGGCAGATGTTTGGTGGGTGGGTGGACTCAATTCTGTGCGTTGCTGCAAATGTAAAAGAAAAAAAAAAAAATAAAATTAATATAAATTTAAATTTTTATTGTTTAATATTTAAATTTTTGATTAATTGTTAGTTAAGTTCAGGTTAATGTCTATACAAATATGTATTTATGTCATTTAGACATATACATATATATTTACTTATGTTTACACGCATTAATGTTGCCTCATTTCACTGACAACGCTTCTCGCTGCTATCTGCTGGCTGTCTTCTGACTCTTCGTGTGCTTTTTGTTGTCATTTGCGGTCATTAAAATATTGTTGTATACACTTCCGGCCGCAGATGGCGGGCATGTAAATATATACACACATATGTTTGCAGCCATTAAGCATAAGAAAAACAACAGCAACAACAACAAGAGAAACAGCAAAACAAGCAAAGTAAAAAGCAAGATTAACATCAACATTAAGACAATAACAGCGCACGGCTAACAGTTTAACTGTTAACAGCGCACTGCTAATAGCTTACTGCTAACAGTCTTATAGCTAACAGCGCACTGTTAACAGCTCACTGTTAACAGCACAATCAGTGCAAAGCAAAGCTTTAAGTATTATTTGTTTTTGGTTTTTCATTTGAAAGTGGAAGGGGTTGGGTAGGGGATAGGGTCACGCCGGCGCCTCATATGCTCCATATAGATTATAAAAGCTTTCAGTCAACAACAACAGACAAACATCTAAACATAAATAAATAAGCACAATTTTTCAATTACATTAATATGCACGTGTGTGTGTGTGTGTATGTATGTTTCTATGTCTATGTCTATGCCTATGTGCGTATGTGTGTGCCCATAATGCAACTCAAAGCTTATCGCTTACGTTGACGTTGCTGTCAATGATGCAGCCAGCGCAGCGCAGTGTAGCATGTAATAAAATGAGTCAGAGTCTGAAGAATGCAACAGCAGCAGCAGCAGCCGCTGTCAAAACTCGACGAGGGCAACAAATGCTGCAACAATGGACAAGTTTTTTTTTTTTTTTTTTTATTCTTTTTCCTTTATTTTTTTTTGTGGTTTTCCGTATGCTACCATATGCAGCAGCTATATAAGTATGTACATACATATGCATGTTTATTTGTATGCATGCATTTGTCTGCATTTATATATATATATATGTGTATGTATGTATGTATGTGTGTGAAAGAGTGCGTTAGATCGGGAAGCAAAATGTTACTTGCAGCTTAGTTTGCTGCTAATGCATAAACCCATCAACACACCACAAGCAAGAGTAAGAGCAAGAGCAAAAAGCAAAAGCAAAGGCAAGGCAAGCAACAGACGATAGGCCTGGGAACAGTATTACCTACCCGTTCCCATTCTCTCTCATATTGTAACACAGCTCTGCTCTGCTCTGCTCTTGTCTGCATTGCTCTCACTCTCTTGACACTCATACTCTCTGTTTTTAATTCTTCCTCCTGCCACTCATATTCTCTCTGGCTCGCTCGCTCTCACTATCTCTCTCTCTCTCCATCACAATCTCTCTGTCTATCATATGAAACTGTTCCTTTAGTTGATTTACTCTCTCGCACTGTATGCGTGACAGAGAGGATTGTTGTGTTTATTTGGGTGGTTGGGGGTTCAGTTCAGTAGCTAGCTGTCATTGTTGTTGCCGTTTAGTCACGTAGACAAAAACTATGCACAGAGTTGCCACCTTGTAATATCAACAGATTGCAATGTTACAATATGAGATTCCAATCAGAATGTCACAAATCATATATGAGCAGTAGCAGTAGCAGTAGCAGTAGTAGCACCTACCTGCCAAGGTAGCCAGCCAGTATAGCCAGCCTGTTGCTATTCGACATGCACACACAAGTCGAAAATAGTATATACGATAATAGTGTCAAATTTCTGTTAAAACACCTTCACGCCTGATTAGATCTGGGTCATAAAGAAAAAAAATAACCAAAGAACAAAAAAAAAAAACTATAAAAACTAAACTCTAAATTTAAGCAGTTGTCAAAAAGGTTTCTTCATGGTCATGAAAAAAAAAATGAATGATGTATAAAACATAAATATATACATTTAATTGCATACATCTTATCTTACATCATACATATGTATGTGTGTATTGCTGGGCAGCTGCTGCTGTTGCTCATGCCTGCTAACAAACAATGGCAGCCATTGGAAATCGCTGATTATCCTGTTGCTGGAGCAGCTAATGGCCCATCATCATCATAGGGCAAACGCAAACTCAAAGGCAAAGGCAAAGGCATAGCAGCGGCAGCAACCCCTTTGAGAGATTGCGTGTTTTGCATATCGAATTGTTATTTCTCACTGTACTTCCGCGTTTATTTCAATTCTTTATTTTTTTTTATTTTTTTTGGTTTGTTACTTCAACACACAATTCATACTTACAGATTATGTATGTATGTATATGTGTGTGTATATAGTACAAATTCAATAAAAACGACAGCCGGAAACAAAATACCAACTATAAATATTATATTAGCGTGTGTCTGAATCTCCTGCTGTTTATGCTCCTGCTGCTTATGCTGCTGTTGCTGCATGTGGTTGAATTGAAAGCTGAGCTATAGCTTTGCAAAACCCTCCACTCATATTCGCAAAACTTTTTCTGATCACGACAACACAGGACAACTGAGGACAGCTCAGGATATACAATGAACGTTTGGCAAAGAAACATAAAAGGGTTGTCGTCCCTGTGAATGTAGTACTCGAATTTGCGACGTGCTATGAATTTCGCAAAAACACACTAAGAAAACCAATAACAATAAAAACAACGACAACGACAGCAACAGCAACAGCAACAATAAAAGCCCCGAGGACGACATCAAATACTGAATTAACCAAATTGAAATAAATGACAACTGATTGGTAGACAAAAAGTGAAACCATTAGCTTACATACATAACATATCAGGGGCGACGACAGAGCGTGAGAGAAAAGCATAGAAAAATCAACATTAAAAAAAAGGCAATAAAATAATCAAAATTTTGATCATGTAGTAAACGTTTAAGCAAGTAAATCAATATTCTCTTCTCATGGGAATAAAATATAAAAAAGATTTCAAGTAAAATAATAATGATTGATTTTAATCCTTTGCCATATGATGATTAACTACTATATTTTCTACTGTTTTCATTGTTATTTTGTAATCTTGTAAATCTTATTTCTATATATACTCTATTTATACTCTTGCCACAAACTTATACATATCTACATATATCTATAATCTATATAGAAGTTAGAGCGTTAAGCTGATTCCTAAGCTGAATAACTGAGAAATTCCAATGTCAATTAGAGCATGGCTTAAAAAAATGAAGAAAAAAAAGAGGAACGATCATCTTGAAGACCGTATGGCTCGCATACCTGAAATAAAGAGACGAAGACGACGAAGATGAAATTAAAGAAAATAAGAGAAGAAAAAAAAATGCAACAAAAACAACAATGACGCGACAAACAAGGCGGCAGCTGTAACATAAGATCGAGAGCAGGCTCAATCAGCCGTCAGGAAGCAACAGCAGCAAAAGCAGGACATAAAGGACTCAGGAACAGAGCAAGTAAGAAAAAGAGAGAGAGAGAGAGAGAGAGATGGAAGGAGCGAGAAAGAGAAGTTGGCAGCTGTCGTAAACTAGGAACAAAACGTGCCAAGTTTTTCCATTTTTTTCTCGATTTTTTTTTTTTTTTTTTGCCCTAGAGCTGAATATACGGGATACACAACAGAATGCAACAAACAGGCACAGGATACATTATCCTTGAGCGCGCGCAAAAACACACAATGTAAAGAATTAAAAAATTGGAAGAAAAAAAAAAATCGAAGGGATAAGGCAAACAGCTGTCTTGGCCAAAGACTTGGACAGGCTCCCATTTAGTCCCTCATGATGTTTGTCGGCCCTTTATTTGTTGTACAGGTCAAAATATATATGGAATATATGTATATATAGTGGATGGAGGGCAGCTGAACCGCTATAAATGCCACTTACACTAATCAATAATCTGGAGTAAATGCATTGTTGACGACTACTGCAATAGATGCATTTAGCCAATTGGATCACGTAATGCATCGGCAAACAGGCAACAGGCGACAGTGACAAGGCGGTTTTCCCTTCATTATAATAACTAAATGCAGGTCTGTCTGCTCCCTTTTGCTTACTTCCTTTACTTCTCCCCACTTTACTTGCACTTGCAACACTTCTTTTTTTTTTTTCTTTAAACACAATCGAAACAATGTTGTAGCAGGTGGCGTTACTTTACAGGATACTAAACCAAACATAATATACGGGTAATAGAGGGTGCAGCAGGTGCAATTCACATTCGCATTCAGTATTCACAAACAGTTGCATGAGTTATGCGTTTAAATTATTGATCAACTGCTGCTGCTAAAGGATATGAAAATGTATAAGCGCCCAAAAGCTTTGTTTAGGGACGCACACATAATCTATAAATAATTGTGTTAGAGCCAGTAAAAAAGGGGGAGCAATATTTTTTGGCTATAAAAACTTTTGTATATGAAACCGGTCTGAACAATTTTTTATATGAAATTATCTAAAAATTTCTCCCCTTATGAAGTTCCTGCCTATGCTACTGCTTATAGTTTTATGATTATTACAATGGTAATTGTGAACAGCTGATACTGTATATTCATAAGCAGATATTGCATGAATTATTTTGAGCTCTACATACTAGATCACTTATAGCCCGAAATATATAAGCAAAGAACCAAACCCCTATAAAAAATTCAAGTGTACGTCATAGTTTACAGCTTTATGATTATTTCAATGGTAATGCAAACAGCTGAGATACTGAGTATAAAATTTTTATAGAACTCAACAGAGAATTCTACACCCAAAACAATATAAGTTATGTTTGGCATTTATAAGCATGTAGAATTTGAAATTTGAGTATAAATAAAATAAATAAGATTAAATTACATCATTTTTTACAATACAATACAATACATAGAAAATGTAAACATCTGCATATATATATATCTACATATATCTGTATTTGTATATCTAAAACTGAGCATTGCATTATAATACCAGGAAGCAGGAAAAAAACAAAAAAAAAGTTTTATTCAAGTTTCTTGCAAGTATTAACAGCTGCCAGCTAATGTCTCCAGAAAACTGACATATCTCTACCCAGAAGACACCATAAAAATTTTGACCAAAAATAGATCAGTGCGCAGTAAAAACGCGAATAGTTTGACTGAGAATTGAGCATACATAGAACATATATACATATATTTTATACTATATGCAAGTATAAGATGCACGTTGCTAGTTGCAACATTCAAGATAATATATATATGTATGTATATGCGTTGCCTATGTCATGTGTCAGCTGCAACGATCTAGACATGAATTCGATATACATGTTCGTGTGGAGTCATAGAGAAATGTTTTAGTTTTAGTATCGTTGTAATAGGCTTCTTACCCCGGAAAGCAGGAAACGTATTTTTAAGTTATGCGGGTATGTGGTAGCAGCGGCACCTCCTCCTGCAACAGCAGCAACAGCTCCTACGGCACCGCTACTAACGCCTAGATAGGATGGTGATGCTGATGCAGATCCGCCAACATATTCTATGGTTGCCGATGGTGTCGTTGATGCTGATGATGGTGATGATGAGGCGGATGTGGAGTGTTGACTGTTATTGTGATGATGATGTTCACGCTGATGATGCGATGATTCACGATCTCTATCACGATCCCGATCACGATGACGTCGATGTTCACGATGTTCGCGATGTTTGTGACGATGTTCTTTATCTTTTTCACGTTTTTCCCGCTTCTTTTTCTTATTCTTACGATGTTCCTTATAATCGGCCATTTCAATATGATTATTATTATTATTACTCTCCGCCGTGGCAGCCATGCTCACCATGGTGGCCGTAAAATCTAATGTACTACTAACTGTTGTCGCTGCAACAGCCACAGCGGGCGCCACATCCATTGGTTGGGCGTCCAATGTGTCCATCATCATCATTTTGTTTGTGTTTGTGTTTGGGTTTTGGTTTACTTTTTGCCGTAACTCTTTGTTCTCTATTCTTGTCTCTTTGGAGATCACAGTTTGGACTTCTTTTAGCGTTTAACTTCCTTCTCAACTTCTTCTTCGTTTGTTTCTGTTGCTTGTGTTTTTGTTGGCTGCAAACCAAGTTTATATTCTCCCCGTGCTTTTGACTCTTTTTCTTTAGCGTCAATTTTGTTTTGTGCCCTGTGATTAGCCGAATGGTAGTAGTAGTAGCACCAACATAGTCTTTGCTCTCCGTTCTCACTTCTTTTTTTTCTTCACTCTTTACTTTTTTACTCTCCACTCTCTACTTCGCATTCAATTGTTGTTGATTCGTTTTCAATATTATTATTTTGTATGCTCTTTGGGCTGTTCTTTTTTTGTTTTTTTTTTGTTATTTTATTTTACTTCAAATCACACATTCACACGCATACAACGCACATAACACACACACACACACACATACACATAGGTAAATCACAGGCAGCATATGTGAGAACCAATTGTCACGGTGTGCGTAGCTGCTGCTGCTGCTATTGTCGCTGTTGTTGTTGTTGGGGTGAATAACTTGCGTGGCGGCGACGACTGGGCTGGTTGGCTCTCCCTCTTTCCTTCTCTATGTTAACGTAAAAGACGCGCGCTCTCTTTCTCACTCTGGCATATACAGAGAGACGACTCGTTATTTTTCTTCTTCTTCTTCTTTTGCTTCTCAGCTCCACACAAAAACACAAATTGAATTTCTTTTAGTTGGAAATTAGCTTTTTCTGGCAACATTTAAAACATGTGCTTAGCTTTTATGTAGCTCTGACTCTGGCCACGTGAACGACTAAAATATATTGAGCAGTTTTCATACAAGAAAAACAACTTTTTGTTACTGTCAACACACTAACGTCCACAAAATGGTGCACACTTTACGCGCGTTACATTCCCGCTTTTTATATTAAATAATTTGAATTTTTCTTTTATTTAAAAAAAATATACAAATTGTAACAAAACACGAACAATTAAATAAAAGGACAAAAGCTTGCAACAATGCATAAAAATGAATACACATGCACTTCTTATGCATACACATAAACGACAACTTAAAAACGAAACCAGAACAAGACGGCGGCCGCAACAGTGTTGTGGGTTGCTGGCCGTGCGGAGTTGTACTAAACTCTGCTCTCCGACGACGGTTTTTGTTGCTGCAGTAGCTCACACAAACATGACCCAGCGGGAAAACAACAGCTGAATTTTACTCTTGTCGTGAGGGTTGCATTCGCTTCAACTTCATTGTTTTGCTAACATTTGTATGGCGCATTTAACGTTACGTTTTCAGTGGTTTGGTGTACGATAAACAATATTTGTATGGGAAGTACGCTATTTTTTGTATTTTCAAATTAAACTATTGTTTGTTTTTAATTATGCATTGCACAATATTAATAAATTTATTAATATGTAATAATATAAAAAATATTTTATTATTGTAACTGATAAAAATTAACATTTTATGTTAATATACGCAGCTGGGTCTGTGAGCATAGTATTATGTGTGAGAGAGGAAACTGTTGTGCGCTCAGTTGTTGTTGTTATCTGCAGCCGGTTTTCAGGGGGGATTATTGATGTACATATGTATGTATGTTTGTATAAATGTATGTATTGCACGTTATGTCTGCACGTAGCCCAGACACGCACCAACACCAATGCACAATATGACAACGACGTGTACAAAAACAAAATGAAGCGCATAAGAACTCGAACTCGGCGACAGCATAAAAATAAACACACTCACGCACACACACACACACACATATTAACGCATTAAAGAGAGGTAAGCAAAAGTTAACTGGAAAAAACGTCACCCAGTAAGCAAAATGTGGAGCTTTTAGTGATAAGATTTAGTAAGTAAAATAAATTGTTGATTACAAAATTTATGATTGCGGAATATCCTTGAAATTTAAGTAAATTGTTATAAAAGATTATAAATGTAACTAAACACTGTATTTTTTTTTATGCCCATCAGTAGAACAGTTGAATAATTTTATAATATATTGACATACATATATCATCAAATCTTTTGCATGCAATTTAATTGCATTGATCAAGATGTTTACTGGGCAGCGCGGCGCAAAGCAGAACGCATAAAAGTGAATCTTTCACATGTGCTCAAGCAACACAAAGGCAAGTCCGCAGAAACACACACACATGCATATGCATATGTGCACATACGAATGCAATCTCTCTAACATGCAGTGAATGTCGTAATGATGTTGATGTTGTAATAAATACGGCAACAACAACAGTGACGACAATGTTATCAATGCAGACAGGCAACTTCAAATGACCAGGAAGCAAAAACGACGAAAAGCTAAGCAAAACAAAACTGTGAAAAGAGGAGAGGTGATGAGACGAGATGAGAAGAATAATATAAGTAAATCACAGGAAATTGTTTATTCGTTTAATTGTGCTTAATATTTTGATATATTGTTGCTGGTTGAACTGTTCTCACTTTTTTGGGAACAGTTTGACCTGCGCGTGAGCGCAAATGGTAAAGAGAGCCAAAAGAATGAGAGAACTGAACTCATTGCAACATACAA
Organism: Zaprionus obscuricornis; assembly: GCA_037044475.1. Lineage (NCBI taxonomy): Eukaryota > Metazoa > Arthropoda > Insecta > Diptera > Drosophilidae > Zaprionus > Zaprionus obscuricornis. The sequence goes on from JBAMBR010001957.1 coordinate 22,578, forward strand.
ACAACAATAATTGTTATAGCAAATGCGCTCTCCCACTCTCTCGCTCTCTGGCTGTCTCTCTTACATACACACATTCGCTCATAAGCGTATGTGCTTTATGCAATGTTGCCAACGGGGGCGGGTGCTGTATGCAGGTTAATTTTTTTGGTGTTGTTGTTGCTGTTGTTGTTGTTGTTGTTACTGTTGCTACTGCCTGAACCTCGGACTGAGCCAGAGCCAAAGCCAGATCTAAAGCCAGACATAGCCCCGTCGCCGACGATTGAAGAAGACAAAACAGGAAAATGAAAAATAATTGAATTGTAAGACGATGTTTTTACAGCAGAATGAGGTGCCAGGGAGGGAGTGCGAAGAACCGAGATAGATAGAGAGGAGACAAAACAAACCTGTGACCACCAGACGTTTTGCAATTGGCAATAAATAAAATAAAAAAGAAGATTATTTGCAGATGAAGATGTGAAGATGGGGAAAAAGAGAGTGCCAGCATAATTTGTGATGCAAATAAATGGAAATTGCAAAGCCCAAAAAATCATGGGGTAGAAAAACAGAAACAAAAATAACGTTAAGTGTTTCAGGCATTTACCTGAAGGCAATATAGAGAAATAAGAGACGATGATGGAGAAAGAGAGAGAGAGAGAGAGAGCGGTGGCGACTGAAATGCTCTGTTGGACGTGCCTGTTTTACAAAACAAACAACAGTAGAAGAAGAAAAACGTTTGTAAATGGGAACGGCGGCACAAACATTGCCGTTGCATAGCTAACAAACATAAACCAGTCAACGGTTTGAGTTTAGCCAAGTTCCTTGGCTACATTCTTCTTTGTTGACTCCCCACTGAATCCTACCTAACAGTCAAATTATAAAAGGTGGCAAAGAGCAACATAATGGCGCCGTATCGTATCGTCGTATCATAAGCGCATAAAGCTGGAAAAAAAAAATTAATTTTAATATGCAACTGACGGCGTCGTCGACATCGTCGTCATCGCTGTCATTGGTGTTGCTATTGTTGCCGTTGCTTTGACAACGACAAAGAATTTTCATTATGACGACCGACAGCAATTTAACATGCTTAATTAACAAACACTGAAACTTTCAGCCATGCAATATGCATTATAATATTATATGAGATGTTTCTACTAGTACTAGTCCCCCCAATGACGAATTGGATCAACTTTTTGATCTTAGCGCGCCAGACAGGTGCTTCGTTAGGTCATTCAACCACAAAGAACCAACCACAAGCACAGCCATAATTGCAACCAGAACTTTAAAACATAGCAAGGCAGGCGGCAGGCTGGCTTTGCGTAAAGAAAGCAAATATTTGATCAGGTCACGTTTTAACTTTTGCACTAAATAAACTCATTTTTATGCCATATCAATAAACGTGAAATTATGAAAGGGCTATGTGGCTATGCTTAAGTAAACAATGCATTTCAAAGATCAAATTTTTATTAAAACTGTCAACAGCCAAGTAAATATACATACATATTTACATCATGAATAAATATTGACTGTGCGTTTTTGTGGGTGCAAAATATGCCAAGCAAAACCAAGGGTGAGCACTACTGTTCTGTTAATGACATTAACATTAACTGTTAATGCTGACAAATAACAGCGAGATGAGAGATAGAGTGAGAGAATGAGAGAATGAGTGAACAGTGAATGAGAGATTAAATCAGCTGTTTGTTCAGTGCAGCTGTTAAATTTTACTGATTGAATTGCATAAATTCATTTATAATTATAATTTGTAAATTAATAAATATTTAAGAACTCATAAAAACAACAAAATTAACATATTATTTATGATAATGTTTATAATTGCGAGCAGATTAATAGCTAACAGCAGTTTAATATACGAATTGATCATTCACAATAGTTAGCATTAACATAAAACTGCAAAAGGATATACAGTGGCGGTCAAAACTATTGATCACACTGTTTTCTTCTGCTGTTATGACGTTTTCTACAATATTCATTTATTTGTTGATGTGCCAAGTTTTAAATTTTCAATAGAAATAATAAAGATATACATATATAAACTGTATAGCATTTCTAAAAGTATATGAAATGATTCACTGCATTAGACAACAACAATAGTTGCATATTATTAATTATTATTAGATTGATATAAATTATACATATTAGAAAAAAAATATGTCAAGGCATATCTATATATAGTTGTCAACTGTATTGTTAGCAATAAATGCAAATATTTTTATGATGCATTTTATAATTTTTTAAAGCCAACTTTTAACATTTAACAATGTTTAACAGTAACTAATAACAGTTGTCTCTCTCTCTCTTTCTCTCTGTCTCACTCTCACTCCCTCTCTTAAGCAGTCGAACACTTACTAAATAGAAAGTGTTCGACTGCTTAAGAGAGGGAGTGAGAGTGAGACAGAGAGAAAGAGAGAGAGAGAGACAACTGTTATTAGTTACTGTTAAACATTGTTAAATGTTAAAAGTTGGCTTTAAAAAATTATAAAATGCATCATAAAAATATTTGCATTTATTGCTAACAATACAGTTGACAACGTATATATATAGATATGCCTTGACATATTTTTTTTCTAATATGTATAATTTATATCAATCTAATAATAATTAATAATATGCAACTATTGTTGTTGTCTAATGCAGTGAATCATTTCATATACTTTTAGAAATGCTATACAGTTTATATATGTATATCTTTATTATTTCTATTGAAAATTTAAAACTTGGCACATCAACAAATAAATGAATATTGTAGAAAACGTCATAACAGCAGAAGAAAACAGTGTGATCAATAGTTTTGACCGCCACTGTATATCCTTTTGCAGTTTTATGTTAATGCTAACTATTGTGAATGATCAATTCGTATATTAAACTGCTGTTAGCTATTAATCTGCTCGCAATTATAAACATTATCATAAATAATATGTTAATTTTGTTGTTTTTATGAGTTCTTAAATATTTATTAATTTACAAATTATAATTATAAATGAATTTATGCAATTCAATCAGTAAAATTTAACAGCTGCACTGAACAAACAGCTGATTTAATCTCTCATTCACTGTTCACTCATTCTCTCATTCTCTCACTCTATCTCTCATCTCGCTGTTATTTGTCAGCATTAACAGTTAATGTTAATGTCATTAACAGAACAGTAG
>JBAMBR010001961.1:0-24164 GCA_037044475.1 Zaprionus obscuricornis
TATAAAAAAAAAAAAAAAAAAATTGAAAATTGCATAACGTTCATTTGGATCTGCTCCGATCTACAGTAAATTCGTACAGATCAGCTTTATTATCCAATTATTAGATTGTATTATCATATATGCTTTCTGATTAATTTTCAGTAGGCGTTGGCGGGGTGCCGTGATCTGCTTGCGACTTTATTCTCATAGTATCCTAGATCTAAGTGTTTATTCGGACAGACATGGTCCAAAGTCCAATTGGTTGTTGATCCTGAACTAGAATATATATATATGTATACTTTATGGGGTCAGTCACAACTTTATATGGGCGTTACATATATTTACTATTCTCCCAAAACCGTTCTACCCTTAGTGAATTTTTAGGTATCGGGTATAAAAACAATAAACCAAAGGTATTTTTTTTTTTTAGCGTATCGAATATATGAAAATATTTCACATAAACTGTAATGTCATAAAAAAAAAAAAATATTTTCAGGCAATATGATTTTCATTCTTGTTTTTGTTTTATTTTCAAAGTTAATATTATAAACAGAAGATGAACAAACAATTTCTTATGCTTGCATAACATTAGCTTACAACTAGAGGTCACAATTTATAGATATAGAATATATATAATATATATAAATTTTCTTTTTATTTATAGAAATTGAAAAAAAAAAAATAATAAAAATAAAAATGTTATTAATTTTGCCTTCAGGCTCAAATTTGTAGATCGCATGTGAAAGCAACAAAAATGAAAGAGACAGACAGATAAAGAGAGATAGAGAAGTGAGAGAATATGTAAATTATATTGTTTAATCTAATGATATTGTTGCTGCTGCATGTGCTGCATTATTTTCAAAGCATTGCCAAATTGTGCGTGCCGCTGGTCGATCTTCGCTTAACGCATTTGTGCACAAATAAAAAAGTTCTACAATACAATTGTAATCGTCACTTAATTCAAATGCTACTGGCAGTGGTGGCCTTGTGCCATAAGCTTGTTCAATATGTGATAATGAATAATCATCGGATGTATCATTTTCCTTTGTATCATCTTCGATATCATTATCATCATCATCATCATCATCATTATCATCATCATCATCATACTCAGCATTGTCATTAGCTGATGTTGATGTTGCTATTTCATTATCATTATTTATTATATCAGAATAATCAAGATGAGATTTACGCTGCAAGGATTCTTCTCCTGTTCCGACACCTTCACCCATTGTCTCATTATTTACTGAACTATTATATAAAGCTTCATTCATTTCAAGTGTATGCGGCGGTACTAATGCCAATGTCTCATAGATAGTTAAACCAAAACTAAAGATATCAGCTTTAGTATCAATAATTTCCACCATATCAATAATCTCTGGTGCTGCCCATAGTGATGTGCCTAAAAAGTAAAGCAAGCAAGCATATTTATTATTATAAAAATATTTATAAATTATAATAAATAATAATAATAATAATAATAAATGAACTTTCTTTACTCACCAACATATTCAAGTTGATTATTTTTATGAAAATGAATTTCACCATTTTCATCCAATGGTAATGTAACACCAAAATCACATAATTTACATATTTCAAATTCACCTTTTACCAGAACATTAAATGATTTAATATCACCATGTAAGAGACGTGATTCTGTATGTAAAAAATCTAATGCTTTGGCAATATCCATTATCATTTTAAATGTATTTTTTGCTGGTAATGGACCAAGATCTTCATCATGTCGCTCTTCCAAGATGCTGCCCAGGGATGTGTTGCACATTTCTAATACAAGTGTATCGACACCTTCGGCTGATGTAATAACTCCACGATAGCCAACAATATTTGGATGATTAAGTTTGCTATAAAGAAAAAAAAAAAAAAAATAGTTAAAATAAAAATAAAAAAAAAAACAAATGTCAAAATAAATTTTAATTATTGATGTTATTGTTGTTAATTTACAAGCATAGTTTAAGCGCACTGCAACAAAAGATTCGAGATATGTAACAACAAACGGTACTTTTATTTTTAATGCACAGCAATTTTACGCGCATAAATGCGTATCCACTCGCACTCATATGTACATACGCGTATGCAGGCTATAGGCAGAGGCTGAATGCCTGGCAGCCTGGCAACCTCACGCATGCATGTAAAGAGGCTCAAGAGAGAGAGATTTACACGCACATACACATACGCAGACACCGGCTCGCCCACGTGTATGTATGTGTACGTACACATCTGTGCTCCATATTCACATACATACATACACACACACACACATTATTGAAAATTGTGTAGGACAATATTTAAGTACTTACCGCAAAATGGCTGCCTCATGTATTATTCGATCATTAAATACAGTATCTTTATTAGCTCTTGCTCTCTGCGTAATACGTTTGACAGCCCATGGTGAACGTATAAGTCCACGCTTTGGTGAACGATCCAATCTATAAACACTAACACCAGTTCCATGACCTAGTGTCTTTAGCATCGGTGATGGTGGAATACGTATTGGTGTACTATTATTTTGTACATTCTCCATGTGTAGGCTGCGTAATTTACGACGCGGCGTATCCATATTATTATTATTATTATTTATATTATGATTTTTGCACAGATATCAATCAAGAAAAACGTTTTAAATTAAATTAAATGATTAAAAAGCTTTTTTTTATTGATGAGTTATGATAGACGCGCACAAAAAGAGACCGTTTAATTGAAATGTAAGAAGGATGGCTTTGAAATTGCTATCGACTATTGGTATTATTATCGAAATATGTAAATTTTAAAATATCGATACTAAATCAAAACATATGTTGATGCTGCAAGTGCTATCGATATTTAAAAAAAAAAATGTCTCCATGGTGCAGTTTTAATGAGAGGTCACGATTATGCGCAATATCGATATTTTGATTTTAATATTTGCTGAGTGGACAATAAGCAATACTGCAATTGCCATCGATATTAATAAAAAATCTTCTTGGAGCATTTTTCGTGAGAGCTCACGATACCATACTCTGATTTTTACATATGTTGAATTCACAATAAGCAATATTTATGCAAATGCTACATTGTTATCGATACTTTTAAAAAGTTGCTTGGCGCGCATTTTTATTAGGTTCAATTATTTTTAATTATTTGTTATTATTGCTAATTGTTTTTATATAATTAAATATAACACATTTTCAGCAAATACTTTTTTGTAAATGTCATAGGTCAATCATGTTATCGAAAGTTAAAAAAAAAAATATAATTAACATTTATTATATTGAAAGAATGTCTTTAAAATAAATAAAGTAAGATAATAAATGCTGTGTGATAACATTTATACATATAATTTATATATAAATAATATTATATCCAGGACATTTAATTGTTATCGCTAGCGTTGCTTATATCGATTACATTCGATATTTTGAGTACCAACTGTAGCTTTCGCATTCCCCCTCTATCGTTTTTATTAGTTGTATATCACAGTACAATTTTTGACATACAAAATTTCTTTTTGGTTTAATTTTATTTTTTGCATGTACATTTTACGCATTGCTACTAATTCTGTTTTCTAACATTGCAAGCGATGTGTTTTCTGCGTTTTTTAAAGCAAACGCGCTCTACGCTTGCACGTGTAAGTAAAAAAAAAATATATATATATATATACACTTATATACATACATATAAAGAAAAAGAAAAGGCAAAAAATAAAATAAATAATTACAAATATGACATTTATGTTAATTATTATATGTAATTAATAAACTAATGAATACTATATATACATATATGCATTTGCAGTATCTATGCGAGCAGTCGTCACAGGAGCAGGCGGCGGCGGCTGCCGCTTTGGGTAGCAGCGGCAGCGGCGCCGTCAACGGTTTGCGTAAATTGCATATTGTGTTGGGCAACGAATCATGCGATTTAGATTCTGCAGTATCGGCCTTAACCTTGGCATTCATATATGCGCAACGACAGGAGCATGGACAACATGATTATATACCAGTATTAAATATACCGCGCAATGATTATGCATTAAAAACTGAAGTTGGACATATGTTCAACAAGTGTGACATAGCAGAGAGCTTTTTACTATTTCGTGACGATTTAAACGATCAGCTGTTATCCAGGGATGAAGTAAATATAATATTAGTTGATCATCATGTTAGCCCACTGGCATCGCGTGTTATCGAAATAATCGATCATCGACCATTTGAAAATAATGCGGCAATGCGTATATTACCCAAAGATTGTATACGTCGCATTGAACCCGAAGTTGGCTCATGTGCCACCCTAGTTGGTGAACGTTTTTTTACCATATGCAATGAAACCCAACGTTCACAACTTGTTGCACAACTATTACATGCAACCATTGTACTTGATACTATCAATTTCTCAACAACTTCACGACGTTTCTGTGCACGCGATTTATCAATGGTTGAACAATTGGAACAATTGCAAACTACCAATAATCTTGATTTATATGATGATGATGTCATTAAACGTAAACGTTTAAATTTATTTAATGAACTTGTTGCCGCACGTTCTGATATCAGTCAACTAACAAGCGTCGATGTTCTACGCAAGGATATGAAAATTGTATTAACAGCACGAAATAAAGTACCATTAGCTGGTCTACCAATATTAGTTACTGATTTCATAGAACGTAACGATGCTGAGCAAGCAATAAGACAATTTGCTGCCGCTGGCACACATTTACTTGTTATACTTGGCATGTTTGTCCCACCACCAAATGGTGGAGTATCATCAAGAGAAACAGGCACAGTTCAACGTGATATTGCATTAATCTCATTAACTGGACAAACACAACTTATTGAACTTGTACGTCAAGCATTATTAAGTTGTCAAACACCAGCATTAAATTTACAATCACATGAACATGAAATTAATTTCTTAGGCGGCTGCTTTTTGCGACAATATAATGTGCAAGCAACACGTAAACATATTTTGCCATATATAAAACGTGTTGTCCTTGAATGGGAAGCATCACAGCCTTGTAATTGTGATGAAGTATATTTTTTCAAAGAGAAACCTAAATTGGGTTTATCTTAAAATTCCCAACCAAAAGCCAAAGCAAACAAAGAAAAACCAAAGGAGGCTAACAACGAGACGGCAAGCAGCAAGCAAAAAAAAAAAAAAAGTACAAAAATGTTGGGGAAAAAAAAACAAATTCAAACAATAAAAATATATATTGAGGGGTGGGGGGAGGGATAATTGTGGAAATGCAAAAAAAAATCCCAAAGCTGTTACAGAGAGAGAGAGAGAGAGAAAGAAAGAGAGAGAATGAGTTGCATTGACATTGAATGTTAATATGCAACTCTTTTTTTCTTACTGCATTTTATTTATTTATTATTATGAATTATATATATATATATATATATTTTTTTTTTTATTTAAATTATCATTTATTTTTATTATTATAATTATAATATGAATTTGTGTAGCTTAAATTTAGCTAACGGTTACCTGGCAAAACTTGCAAACACAACAACAACACAAACACAACAACTGCAACGACATCAACAACAACAACAACAACTGCAACTATGTCAACAACAACAACAACTCAGTATCTCTAAATATATATGTACATCTATGTATAACTTCTATTTCTGATCTTTAACTTCTATAGCGTGAAATCAAAAATAAAAATTAGACAACAAAAAAAAATTATTAAATTTATTTCTCTAAATGTAATTTGTTAAATTTAGCTGAATATATATATACATATATATTCATGTATAATAAAAACAACTTGAACATTATGCTTAAACCCCAAAAAAAAAATAAGAGAAAAAAGGGAAGGCATAAAAAAAAACTACTAAGCTGAATTATAAAAAAAAAAAATAAAATAAATTATATGTGAAAATAATAAACAATAAAAAGTTATCTATGAAAAATGTATGCAAATTATTTCAACAGCGGCAAAAAAAAGAAGAAAGTTATAGTCGAGTATGCTCGACTATATAATACTCGGTGCCCAAAGTTCAAAAATTAAAAAAAAAAAATCGCCTCGAGAATCGAACCGCGGACCTCATGCACGCGAGTTCAACCCTCTAACCACTGAGCCACATTCTTTACAAGTGTGAGAAACACTGAGTAAATGTTGCCGTCGTGTGTGGGGTGAGAATTGCAGGCAAGCGACGAGCTATAGAGATGCCTTTCAACTTTTGGTATTTGAAATGTGTATAACTTCCATGTTTATTATCCGATCTGTACCAAATTTTTACACAACTTTGTACCAAAATTCATTCCTGTAGCTTGACTGGGTGTGGGTGAAGTGGTGTGTTCAAAATGATTTTCATCGATTTGTGGAGGCGGCGGGGGGCGTGGCAAAAATCCAAAATATACTTGATCTGCCTGCAACTAATACAAGCACTTTGCAAAAAAAAAATGAAGTCTCTAGCTCTTATAGTCTTCGAGATCTGTGTGTTCATACGGACGTACAGACGGACAGACGTACAGACGGACATGCTCCAATCGTCTCGCCTGTTGATCCTGAGTCAGAATATATATATATACTTTATGGGGTCGGCCACACCTCCTTATAGCTGTTACATACATTTGCTGCTGTCACAAAGTCAATATACTCTTGGTACCCAATGGGCAACGAGTATAAAAAGGTAAGAAAACTGCATTCCATATGCTTGACTATATGATACCCGGTACTTGCTCAGCAAGTGTCGCCTTATTTTTTTTTTTTTACTAGTAGTACTACTAATTTTTTATTAGTATTTAACACTAATTAAAACAAAGAATTTCTTTTGCATTTATATTTTCATTGATTTATTTTGCAAAAAAAAAAATATATTTATAATAAAAATTATGTACATTAAAATACATAAAGAAAAAAAATAGAAGAGAATTTATAATTGTGGCTCTGCAGTATCTGCTGCTGCTTCTGCATCATCATCAGCCATTTCTTGATCCGCCGTTTCCAATGTTAAATCCTCAAGCATTTCCTCAAGTGTTATTTGTGGCACATCACCAGCAGCAGCACCTTGTGTTTGTTGTGTTAAACCATCAATTGGCAATTGTTTTTTATTATCACGATAAATATTGATTTGTCCACGTATATCAGCATTCTCTTCAATATCATCTAAAAATTCATTATAATCATATTTACTACGCTCATCAGTAGCCTCATCTGCTAAATGTTTAATTTTCCATAAACGTTGATTTAAACGCGATTGACGATCATAATGTTTACGCACCAATATAACATCTGGTATTAATTCTCCAGTTAATTTATCAAATTCTTGATCATTTATATTTGCATCTCCCATATTATAACCCATAACAGAGTCACCAACATTTAATAAATGTCCAAGATGTGAACGTGTATGTATTGGATTATCATTAATACCCAATTCACTGGCACGTACAACCCATATATCACATATTGCATGTTTATATGATATTGGTCCTTGACCAGGAAAATTTTTACGTTCTTTATCAACAATAACATCAATATCCATAACAATATATTCAACTAATTGTTTTGGATTACATATTGCTTCAAATGGTGCACGAAAATATACTTGTGATGTTATTTCAGCTATTTGTGCTGTACGTGGATCAATTAAATGTATACTGCTTGATACACGATTAATTAAACATATTGGTGATATATTACCATATTGTTGTCGCAATTTTTTAGATAAACATACAGCACTATCTTTAGATATTGGTGCTATTTCGACAGACCATGAATATTTATAATTATAATTATTACTATGTATATCATGGGATATTAAACGTTTTGATGTTGTTACTTTTGCTGGTATCATTGTTTGTAGAAAATCAACCATACGACGTGCATGATTTTCATTAACATAATAAAAATCTAATCCTCCATGTTCTGGTTTTATGCCCAATGTATTTTCATGTGCTTTATATTTTAATACCAATTGTTCTAAATAATAGAAGGTTTTCTTATTTTCAGCACGTTGACGTACTTGTACGAGACAACGCCAAAAATCTTTAGCTTCTGTACGATGACAATCATCGCACATTTGATTTTGTACGGTAAATTCAACGATAAAGATTTGTTGTAATACCGTACCGCCAGAGATTTCACCATGTACAGTTAGTTTGACTTTGATACGTTTTGAATGTTGTTCGGTCCATATGAAACCAGCATCGATTAGTTTTAAATCTTTGAGACCTTTTAATTTTTTTAAACAAATTGCAAGTAATTCACGGGATTCTAATGATGCTTGTATCCATTCATTTGGTGGCTGTAAATAACGTTCACAATTGCGACAGAAATGTAATACGGCTTGTTTTGGTATATTTTCTGTAATATCAACATGATTTCGTAAACATGTTACACACATATTTGCTGGATTTGATTGTATTGCAACGCCACATTCACAGCATAAAATCATTGTTACAGCTCCAGCGCCGCCGCCGCCGCCAGCTACATCAGCTGTAGGTCCAGCACCACCGCCAAGTGTTGCATACTCAATATGCTCCATTTTGTTTTTTTTTTCCTTTTGCTTTTATGCTTATTGCTGCTACTGTTGCTGTGTACAAAGTTTTACTTTTTCTTTGCTGTCTGAGAATTTCTATTGAAATTCCGTTTTAAAATAATAAAAAAAAACAAAACACGTGTAGCGAACAATTTCACAATGTTATTGTATTACTTCAAATCAGAAAATACCAAACAATAAGAAAAAAAAAAATCCAATTTCTAAATGACGCTAAAAAATACCAACATTTATTTTTGGCGGAAAACACAAATCGAATAAGAAATAAACATTTAATCATTTGCTCCAAATATAGCTATCAATAACATTAAAAGTGATTTTCATATATATTTTACTAAAAATTATTTAATAATTTTCAAGTTTTTTTTAAATAGAATTTAACAAATTTGGTTTTGCAAAATTATCAAGCAACGTGCCGTTGTATAGAATATTTATCGATCATCGTTTTTATATTTTTTTTAAAGACCAATAATAATTAAAACGAAAAATGAGCAAAGAATTAAATTTAATTAAGTTAATGTATATTTTATTTGCATTCTTTTTTTTAATTTTTCATTTAATTTATTTAACGATTGTTGAATTTGATATAATCGCTAAATTATGTGCAATCGATGGTCGCACACCTTGCTGCCGACACCGTAGACGATAGTTCAGCGGCAGAAGTTGCCATCTCAAGTTCTTAGTGTCTTATTCAATTTTTTTTTTTTATACTACACTTACACTTACACCTTACTGGTACCAAATTTCTAAATAAAAATGGAAGTCGATGAAGAAGAATTCGAGGTACCCTCAAGCAGTAGCAAAGGCGAAAAGAAACGTTTTGAGGTGAAAAAGGTTAGTACACAGCACCAAAAAAAAAAAACAAAAAAAAATGTGAAAATTAAAAATGTCGCCATGTCATGTTAGAGCTGCTGCTGCTGCTGCTACGTTATGGTGCGCGGTGCGGCGCAGCGCGGCGCGGCGCTTCGTTATTTGCGAAATTTCGTACAATAATTTTTTTTTTGCTTTGTTCTTTCTCATTTAATGCTTAACATAAACAGTGGAATGCTGTGGCGCTTTGGGCTTGGGGTAAGTGCAAAAATTAATGAATTTCAAATTAAATTGAAATAATAATAATAGTTATTAATATTATTATGATTATATTAAACAGATATCGTTGTGGATAATTGCGCCATTTGCCGTAATCACATTATGGATCTCTGCATCGAATGTCAAGCAAATCAGGCTTCCGCAACCAGTGAAGAATGCACTGTCGCATGGGGCGTTTGTAATCATGCATTTCACTTCCATTGCATTTCGCGTTGGCTAAAAACACGTCAAGTTTGCCCACTAGACAATCGTGAATGGGACTTCCAAAAATATGGACATTAACATCAACATCAAATCATATGCAAACTCACACACTCAGACAAAGAGAAAGAGCGAGAGAAAGAGAGAGCGAGAGATGATGTGCAAAAGACAAGAACCAGACAAAGATGAACATGAAGAGGAAGAGGAAAGTGAAGACAAAAACAGTTGTTTTTTTTTTCGTTTTTCAGTTAAATGGAAGAATACGTTGTAACTCAATAATGGCGCGCTTTACTCTTCCTCTTCTCATCTATAGCCACAATACACACATACATATTCACTCATACACTCACATATACATATATACACACACACACACACATTTATATACATCTAACCACAGCCGCTATAAAAGTTCATTCATAATTTCAAATTTTATCATAGCTTCAAATTCATGTCAAAATACACGATAACAAAAAAAAAAAATATAAAATTATAAAAAAAAAAAACATTAAAAAAAAAACTTAAAAAAAATATGAATGTGTTTTTTTACAAACGAATCTTTGACTCGTTTGCCCGCACTTGCTCATTTTTTTTTTTTTTGCCACTGTGGAGCATGTTAGTCTTTTTTAAGCGCAAATTTAGTTTCTTACCTTAGATAGAGACATTTCCTATTGCTGCACTGCATCAGCCTACTATAGCTTATAGCCAGTTATAGGCACAGTTAGCGAAATTCTTTCTTTCTTTGTCTTTGAACAATTTTTTTATTTTGCGGAAACTAACGCTTCAAGTTTACTGATGACTAATGTCAGCTGTACGATGACACATGCTACTGCGTATTCGACTATAAGATACCCAGTACACAACCTTGTCAGGTTACACCATGGGGCGCACAAACAAAATTCAAAGTAAACTTGAACGCCTGCCACGTCTCGCTATCTGTCTCTCTTCCACTTTAGCCCCCTTGCCTAGCCTATTTGCCCATATTCCCATAGATGAAATGCCATTTGTAATACGCTGGTAATGTATATATTTAATATAATTGTTGTATTTGTAAACATATATACATATATATATATATTAATTTAATATATACACACATACATACAGCATGAGATATGCATATATATATAAAATATATATATATATATATATATATATATGTTCAATATTATCGCTTGTATATAAACTAATTAAATATGCTAAGATTTGTTTTTTTTTTTGTTAAAAAAAAAAATACAACTTAAATGTAAACAAAAAATGTAGTCCAAAAACTGCCTTTGTAATTGTGTCAAAATACAAATTTTGAATGTTTGTATGTATTTATGTATGTATGTATATATATGCATGCACTTATGTGTGTGTGTATGTGTGTGTTTTGATGTATAATTATATAATATAATAATTTTAATGTGTAAAAATTAAATTACTTAAAAGTTAAGAATTAAAATTAACAACATGAACACTACACAGAGAAAAATAATCATGTAGAAAAAAATGTGTTGCACTTTTATGTTTTTTTTTTTTTTTTTTTTGCTAATTTCTGAACAAAATTTTCAGTTTTGGAAATAATATAATCAATAATTAATAATAATAATAATAATAATAATAATATGCTTTTTATTTTGCATCAATGTGTATAATTATGTATGTATATTATGTATGTATATATATGCACTTATATGTGTGTGTGTGTGTGTTTGGGTGTATAAATTGCGCAACAACAGAACAAACATAAAAAATTACAAATAATTTTCTTCTTTTTTTTTGTATAGTGTAAAAAATGTGCAATAAATAATTTTTTTTTTTTTTGCATTTGTTTTCTTGGTAATTTACACAAGTCATAAAATGATTTTTTTTTTTATTTTTTGTTGTTTCTCATTTTTTTTTTACTCAATGCAGCGTATTTTTCGGTTTTTTTTTTATTTTTATTTTTAAATATATGTATAATTTTTTTTTATAATTTATAATTTAAATAGTTTAATTTTTGTATGTACAATTAAATTTTTTTTTTTTTTTTTTTGTGTGTGAAATTATTTTGGTTTGTTTTTTTTGCTATGCTTGCATTTAAACGTATATTTGAATTATTTTTGATGTAAATATATATTTATAGATATATATTTATATTTAGGCATTTTGTAAACTGAGTTTCGTTTTAAATATTTTATATATATAATTTTTTTTTGTATATAATATTGCTTTGCTGCTATTGTTGTTGTTGTGGCTGCTGCTGCTGCGCGGCTGTTAGTTATACTTAATTATTTACTGCTGCTATTGTTTTTGTTGTTGTTGCTTTTCTTTCTCTTTTTTTTATTTAATATCTTCTTTTGTTGCTATTATTTTCATCCTTTTTTTTGCCTTGTTTTCATTTATTTTTTTTCTATAGTTTCTTCACCAACCGATCATCCAAAATATACATATATATATATTTTATTTATTTTTTTTCTTTGTGTATTAGTTTTCATAAATTTAACTGTAAGGCGTCTAAATCCGCTGCTAATTTTCTTTATGTTTCACTTTCATCTGTCGCTTTATTACTATACGTATGTTTGTGTGAGTGTGTGTGTGACCGTTGCATTTTAGAATTTAAATATTTCGGCTTTTTTTTGCATTTCTCTCATTTTATTCTGATTTGCTTTGTGAAATGAAAATTTTAATAGTTTTGTTTCCTTTCTTCGCATTGTGTGCACTTTGCCTGTAAGAAAGAGAGCGCGCGCGTGTGAGAGTAAGCGCAAGGCGTTTATATGTGAGAGACCGAAAGGACACTTGTTGTTGTTGTGCTAGGTTCGGAGACTTGACATCTGTTTGTCATTTTTGCCACTCATCTTTGTTTGCCTCTCTCAATTTGCAAACAAAAAAAAAAAAAAGAACTAAGCATAAAAAAAAATTTAACAAAAAAAAAAAAGGAACAACAAATAAAAAAATACAATAACAATTTACTGCAGCGTTAATTTGTCTCGTTGTTGTTGTTATACTACGCGCGTTGCTTTTTGTCACTTTGATTTTTAACTTCTTTTTTTTTTTTTTCTTTCTTTTGCCGGCGCATTGCTTTTCACACTTTTCATCTTTTTCGTTCGTTTCATCGATCTTCTCTCTTCGTCTCTTTAACTGTACATGAATTGTATGCGTTTTAATTCTATTCTTAACTTTTTAACTATCAAATTATTATTATTATTATTACTGTTGTTGTTGTTGTTACTGCTGTTGCTGCTTCTGTTGTTGTTGCTGCTGTTATTGTTGCTGCTGATGTTGTTGTTGTTGCTGCTGTTGCTGCTGCTGCTAATCTCATCTAAATGTTTAGTTAATTTATCATCAATAAAATTTTTTATATTTGCTTTTTTGCTACTTTTATGCTTTAAATATCCATCTGGAATGGCAAGAGAGAGAGAGAGAGAGAGAGAAAGAGAGAAAGAAAAAGAGAGAGAGAGGGAAAAAGGAAAGAAAAGCAAAGAAAAAAAAGAAGAAATTTTTATAATCAAATATTGGAATTTACCATAGACTTGATTTTTTTTTTTTTTTTGTTAACTTCTTGCTGCTGTTGTTGCTGTTATCATTGCTATTGCTGATATTAAACTATAAAAATAATGAAACCGCCCATTGTAACAGTGATAACGGAAAATGCACTCAAAGCTTGCTGTTGAGCTATCACAGCGTTGCCAGACTACATACACAGAAAGAGGGAAATTGGCCTATAACTACAACAATGAGCTTCAAAGGAATTGAGAGTCAGAGAGAAAGAAAGAGAGAATGAGACGGACACACCTGCAATTGTAGCCGGTGTTTGCATGAAGAGTAGAAAGAGCAAAGATAGAGAGAGAGAAAATGCTTTTTTTTTTTTTTTGAAGTGAAGTGAAGAGAAACCAGAGCGCTAAGCAGCAGGCAAGGGCAGGGCAGGGCGCAGCATAACACTTGTTCTTGTTCTGTTGTTGTTGTTGTTTTTGTTGCTGTAATGAGCAAGTGTTGCTGTTGTGGTTGTTGTTGATGTTGCTGTTGTTGTGAATGGCAACAGCGCAGTCAATTCGCATAGAGATCAGTCAAATTTGTTATTTGTTGCTTTGTTGCAGCTGTTGCTGTTGTTGTTGCTGCTGCTGGTAATGATGTTGATGAAGCAGTTGTTGCTGTTGTGTTGTTGTTGTTGGCGGCGGCGTTGTTGATGTTGGCAACTGTTGCTGTTGCTGCTGCTGATCTGTTATAGCAACAGTTGCTGCTGCTGTTGATGATGTAGCAGCAGCAAGTTTTATTGTTTGATGTTGCTGTTGCTGCGGCGATTGTAAATTGGCAAAGCTTGTTGGCGGCAGCAGCGCACAGGTGCCAAATGTATGTTTTGGCATTGTTAATGCTTGTGGCAAAAATGTATGAGAACTGGTAACATTGCTGCTGCTATTGTTGTTGTTGTTGCTGCTGCTGCTAGTGGCAGCAACTATTGCTCCATTGCTACTGCTTATGGTTGAGCTGCTGCTGCTGTTGCTGTTGTTTTTTATGAGATTGTTGCTGCCACTGTTACTGTTGTTGCTGCTGCTGCTGCTGCTACTGCTGCTGACAACAGCTTGCGCTTGCTCAACAGCATTACGTTTACTGCTGCCAAATTTGTTGCCATGTTGCTTCTGCTGCTGCTGCTGTTGTTGATAGTATGCCATATAGCTGTTGCTGCTATTGTTGCTGTTGCTGCGACTGCTGTTGGTGATGCCATTCAATTGATAAGGAGATTTGTCGCGTTGAAAGAAATTTGTTGCTGTTGTTGTTGTTGTTGTTGAGCTGCAGGCAGATTGTTGAAATGTATTGCTGTTGCATGATGTTGTTGTTGTTATTGCTGTTGCTGTTGATGTTGATGAATCAGCAACAGCAGAGGCAGTAACAGCACTAGCAATAGCAACAGCATCACGTGCATCAAATGCCATGCAGGAAGATGCTGTTGATGTTGCTGTTGTATTTAATGATGATGTATTTACAGACATGCTGCTGCCGCTGTTGCTGTTGTTAATGCTAATGCTGCTGTTACTGTTACTGCTGCTGCTACTGCTGCTCGCATAGGAAGCATTAAATGAATCATCGCTAATGCTGGCGCTGCTAATGCCGCCACCAATGCTGCCGCCGCTACTATTTAGTTCATCAATGCCGCCACCGCCACCGCCGCCACCGACATTGCAGTTGCCTTTGTTGTTGCAGCTGTTGCTTGTGTTGCTGCCAGCAGTTGTTGTTGTGATTGTTGTTGTATTTGTTGGTGGAATGTCTATTGTATGCGATTCATTGCCAAATATTAAACGTAAACGTTTTTTTTGTGGCGTCCCATAAATGTTGCTGCTGGCTGTCGTTGTTGCTGCTGTTGCTGTCGTTGTTGCTGCTGTTGCTGTTGGCATTGCTGTACGTCGACTGCGTCGTCGCGTTTTTTCCTTTTTGTAACGCCAATCGCTTTTCGCTTCCAATTGTTGCTGCTGCTGCTGCTGCTGGTGTTGCTGCACAACAGCAACATCAACATGATCGCCCACTGCCTGCACTACTGCTGCTGCTGCTGCCTCTGTTTCCTCTTCCTTAGCAAGTTCTTCAATCTGTTCGTGCTGATCTTCCACTGTTGCATTTTCAATATGCTCATCTTCTGCCTCATCTTCAACATCCTCATCATCATCATCATCATCATTCTCCTCCTCCTCCTCTTCCTCCTCCTCCTCATCTTCATCATCATCTTCATTTTCATCTTCATCATCATCTTCATCATCCTCATCCTCATCATCATCCATACCATGCTCTGAGATGCCTTCCATGCGCAATATTTCATACTCAATGCTGCCGCCACCGTTGCCACCGCCACCGCCGCTGCTTAAAGCATTTAGTGATGCATTGTTGCTGCTGCTGCTGTTGTTGCTGTGACGCCTACCAATGCCAGCAGCAGTAATATTACAATTGTTACCGCTGCCGCCAATGCCGACACCGTTGCCGCCACTGCCACTGCTGCTGCTGTTGCTATTGTTGGCTCTGTTGTTGCTGTTGCTGCTGGCATTGCCATGATGATTGTTGCTGCCAGCTCTTGCACCATTTTGTTGCATGGCATGTTGACGCTCCTCGCTTAAACTGGTGCCCAATTCAAAGACTTCATCCAAAATTGGCGAACGTTTCATACGCAATGTTAGCTTCAATCTACGTTCAGGTGTCTTTAAAAGTGGTTCCACTGTGCTGTTGCTGTTGTGACTGCTGCTGTTGCTGCTGCTGCTGTTGACATTGCTGTTGCTGCTGGCGTTACTAATATTATTTCTGCTGCTGTTGTTGCCGCTGTTAATTGCTACTGCTGCTGCTGCTGCTGCTGCTGTTGTTGTTATTCTTGCTGTTGCTCTTGTTGATTGCTGCTGCTGCTGTTGATGTCGCTTGCGTTGCATTAAATTGCCAACAGCCTCACAGTGTATATGCTCTGCGGCAGCTAATGCAGCAGCGCGTCGACTGCGTTTTTGTTTGCCAGCATCTGTTGCTGCTGTTGGTATATCGCCAACAGTTGCAATTGCTGCTGTACGTTTGCCTGTAATGCTGCTGTTGCTGCTGCTGCTTGTTGCTTGCTCAAAGCTTGCCATAAGATTCTTTTTATATGCGGGACTAATGCTGCGACTTCGACTGCGCGTTGCCTTTGCCTGCTGCTGCTGTTGTTGATGTTGTTGTTGCTGCTGTTGTTGTTGTTGCTGCTGTTCAGTTGCCGAGCAATTAATGGAAGACGACGACGATGGCATTAAATGATTTTGTGATATTGTTGTTGCCTTCGTTGCCGTCGATGCTGCGGCTACTGTTGCTACTGTTGCTGCTGCTACTGTTGCTGCTGTTTCGCTTGGCTTCAATTTCCGTTCACTAAATCTATTGCTAAGATTATTATTTCTACAGCTATTACTACTTATTATATTATTACAATTTGTAATCGTTGTTTTTATGTTGCTGTTGCTGCTGCTGCTGCTGTTGTTGTTGTTGTTGTTGTTATGGGCAGTTATTGTTGCTGTGTTACTGTTGGTTGCTGCTGCTGCTGCTGCTACTGCTGTTGTTGTTGTTGCTGTCATTAATGTTTCTGCTGCTGTTGCTGTTGTTACTCCTCCTCCTCCTGTTGCTGCTGCTTGTGCTGCTGCCATTGCTGCTGCAGCAGCAGCACGTCCAGCACTGTTGCGTGTTACACGTTTATCAATTGCCATTGCTGCTGCTGCATCAACAATTGTTGTTGAACGTTGCGACTGCTGTTGCTGCTGCTGTTGTTGTTGTTGTTGTTGTTGCTGGTGCTGCTGATGTTGCTGAAAGTCCGTATCGCTGCTTTCACTATCCGTTAAATATTTTCCCAAGAATTGTGCACTTTCTGCTGCTGATGCTGCCGCTGCTGCTGTTGTCAGTTTTTGTCGCTGCGTTTGACGTTCACTGCGTCGCAATTGTCGCTGCTGTTGACGATGTTGCTGCTGCTGCTGTTGTTGTTGTTGCTGCAATGCAGCAGCAGCCGCTGCACCTGTAGCTTGTGCCGCTTGCGGCTTATAACGCGTTACTAATACAACGGGAGCTTTGGCAATGCTGCCAACAATTGCTGGTGCTAAAGCAGTCATTGCTGTGGTAACAATGTTGCTGGTGGTACGCGTGGCTGTTGCTGCTGTTGCTATTGTTGCTGATATTGGGGTGCATGTTATATCATCATTGGATGCTGTTGATATGCTGCTGCTGGTGCTGCTCACACGCATCGATTTACGCAATGTAACGGCAGTTACACCAGCAGCAGCAGCAGCAGCAGAAGCAGCAGTAGCAGCACCACCAGCAGTGGCACGTCCATTGCTTAGCTCAGCAGCAGCTTGTGGTTTTTGCATTGCTGTTGCTTGACTTGCAGCTTCAGCATTTGTTGATGCTGCATGTTGATGTTGTACATGTGCTGCTGCTGCTGCTGCTGTTGCTGTATGTGTTTGCAGGTGATGCTGCTGCTGCTGTTGTTGTTGTTGTTGTTGTGCATGATGATGATGATGATTATGATGATGATGGTGATGATGATGATGTTGCTGCTGATGATATGCTGCATTTGCCATTATCATTTCAGCATCATATTTTGTCATTCCCTTTTGACGCAACTCTTTCATGGTTAACGGTGAGATGACAACATTCGGTGATTTCTTATCCATCAGTGCAACAACATTCATTTCCATGTTCATATTGTTGCTGCCATTGTTGTTATTGTTACTGTTACTGTTGTTGCTGTTGCTGCTGCTGTTGTTGTTGTTATTGTTGTTGTTCTTGTTACGTGCAACAGCAGTAACAGCTGCGGCCGCTGTCGTTGTTGTTGTTGTGCCAGCACCTGCAATAATTGCTGCTGCTGCTGCTGCACCGCCAACATTTGCTCCTGCTACTGCTGCTGCTGCTGCTCCTCCTCCTGCTGCTGCTGCTGTGTTTATTCCTGCAGCAGCATTACTACTATCATTACTATTACTATTTGTAGTACTATTCGTACTATTTGCACGACTTTTAATCCGATTAATTCGATTATCAGTTTCACGTAATCGATAACCGCCACCATTGGTGCTGCCGGCAGCAACCAAACCAAGACCAAGACCCAATCCTAAACCATTTGTTAAGCCAAGCATTGTTGCTTCATTTAATTGATTTGTTGTATGCTTTCCAGCAAATGCACCAGTGCCACGCCTCTCGCATGTCTCACATTCACAATATCGATTACTATCGCCAAAGAAATCTTCACCATAAAAACATGTTATCTCTTCACCAATTTCAATATCACGCAATACTTTAACACATGCCGTATCACGACCAGTTGCTAAAAATTTACAATTAGCGCGACAATCATGATTAATATATGCAGCAGGACCAAGCCATAATTGTGCACAATTCTTTCGGCAACTGTACATCACAGAGAAATCATTTTTGCCCGAATGTAATAATGCTGCTTCTTCTGCTTCAGTTAATTCCGCTATGCAACCAACAAGACATTCAATTTTATCATTTTTTGACCAACGTTTTGTTGAATTAATTTTAGCGCCACGTTGTTCTTCCAATGAATATCGATAACATGCTTCAATTGCAAATCCGCTGTCCTTATCGAATACACGCAAATATCGTACAATCTACATGAAATGAAAATGAAAGAGAGAGAGGAAGAAAGAGAGAGAGAGTGGGAGAGAAAGAGAGAAAAGAAGATTGTGTTATGATTAAAATTGTAAACAAAAAAAAAAGTTATTTTCGGCATTCCGAAGATTTTTCATATACTTTGCAGTCTTTAAATCCAAAAAAAATGAAAAAAAAAACTCCTCAAATTTTCATCCCATTGTTTCTATTATGGGCAGATTTATGTGAGACATATAAGTCCTGGATTAAACTCAAAATTCTATAAGTTTCAGCTGGATAACTGAGTAAACCCCCAGCAATATGTTCTAGTGGTTTTATAAGCATCAAATGAATTATTAGACGGTAGTATAAGTTCTCAATAAACTCAAATCCTGTAAGTTTCAGCTGAATAGCCTAATAATCAAAAATTGTTTTTCAAACGTTTTTTTTTTTTACTATGATAGCATTACGATTTAGTTCTACGATTTAAGCCAAATTTATATAATATGTATAAGTTCGCAATAAACTTAAATTCTGATTTTGAAATTATACAAAAAGTCAATTTTTGAACGATAGCTTCTCCTATAGCAGCTATATGATATAGTGATCCGACGCAGCTGGTTTCAACTTATATACAAACTTAAGGGTTTAAGGGGGGAGCAAGCACGTATGCCAAGTTTAAGATAGCTTTAAAACTAAGAAACGTCAGACGGACATATAGATGCTGATCAAGAATATATATATATATATATATATATATATATATATGTGGCATTACAAGCTCTATTCTCTGCAAATGGTTTTGTACAACAGCTGACAATTAACAATAATTATCGATTGTTGCATAATGTTTTATTGTTATTGTTATCGTTATCGTTATTTGTATGTGCAAGTGTTTTATTTTTTTTTTAAACTTACATGATCATGCAAACGTTTTGTTGCTATTTTATTTTTATTTTTTAAATGACGCGGTATCCAGGGACCATCATATATCCGCTGTATAGCCGTATCATAATTTTGCGTTAATATAAATTCATCGACAATTGCCTTCAATTGTTTTCCATCCACTTTAAGTGGACGAAAGCGTATATTCATTTTGTGCGTTTGAAATCCTAAATGTGGATCCAATATTACCGATGTGGCCAAATCATCATTTTCTGATAATTCACGTGGTGACATTCCCGTTGATTGTGATAAACGGTTAACAGCAGCGCTGCCATTGCAACCGTTAAGACTGCCACCACTGACACTAGTGCCACCAGTATTGCTGCTGCTGGCAGGGGCTGCCAAAACATTGCTACCATGATGCGTTGATGATCCTGATGCACCAGAATTATGATGATGATGATGTTGCTGATGATGTGATGATGATGATGTTGATGATGTTGATGATGATGTTGTTGTTGTTGTTGTCGTCGCCTGATGATAATGATTGTTATGATGATGATGATGATTATTTTGTTGTTGTTGCTGATTATGATGTTGCTGATGTGAATTGTTGTTGTTGTTGTTGAGAGTGTTTAGAGTTTGGCTTTTGTTATTATTATTATTGTTATTGTTGTTGTTGATGTGAGACGTTGTTGACGACGACAATGCCGCCGCCGTCGCTGAGGATGCGGTTACAATTGAAGACGTTGCGCTGGTGGAATTGTTGATGCTGTTGTTGTTGTTGTTGTTGCCGCTGCTGTTGCTATTTGAGTTGCTATTGTTGTTGCTGCTACTGTTGTTGCTTGTAAATCTGCCGGACTCACCGCGCCGTGTGTGATTCGAGCCGACGACCATTCTGTTTATAATTGTCTGCAGTCTGTAAATATGATACAGTCAATTATTAAATTGTCGTTGTTTTTCTTTTTTTTTTTTTTTAAACTTCGATAATAATTCAAGGAAATGTGCAATTGTAATACGAATCGAATCGAGTTTATAAACAAACGAATGACAAAATTTTCCACTCAGTCGACACTTGATTTAAATAAATTTAAATTAAAAAAAAAAAGCTTTATTTCAAATTTAATTTTTTTTTTTTTTTTAGTATTTTGCTTTTAGCTGTTTTTGCTTAGTAAACAACGTACTAGCCATCATTTAATTTTCAAACAATTATTTGTGAGATATGGCAACATTCATGCGTGTTATTCTCAGGTGAGAGCAAAAAAGACAGAAAGAGTGCAAGCAGCTGCTGCTCAGACTGAATTTGACCCTTTTTTATTAGTTTAAAATATTATATTTCTATACAGAAATATATTTTATTATATATTAAAATATTTATTTAAACCAGTTTTAGCTTTGCATAAAAATATATTATTTATATACTATGTCATCATGCTTGTTTATAATGCCAAAAGCAAATTAACATCGAAAATTAGAAGCGCCTCTCGCAATTCTACATAGAAACAAACGAGATGGCAACACTAACTTCCAGGCACTCTATAGAACATTTTGCACACACACAAGCATAAACACAATGAACAAAAAATAAATAAAATAAAATAAAAAAAAAAAAAAAAAAGCTTTCAAAAGCAAAAGTTGTTTCTGCTGACGCCGCTGATAATGATAAGCGTATACAATTCGTAAACCTAACAGTAATAATACAAAAGGGGAAAACAAAAGAAATAAATGAATAAATTTCTGCAAAACTTATATATATATGTAACAAAATTTTCAGTTGGTAATAAATGCAATTGGCACATTGAATTTGATTTGAAAATTATTTTATGGCTTCGCATAGAGCGTTGCGCATTGTGGGTGGGTGGGTCGTTGAGAAGGGTAAAGAGGAAGAGAGAAGCTTCGTGATGCGAGGTCGACAGACGGCACACACGTTCGCCAGTTTGTTCATTCGCTCTCTTTCTTTTTCACTGGTCGCTCTCTTTGCACAAATACACGTGCATAACAAAAAAAAATCAATTAATATGGAAGCACATGTGCAATAAAATCGTCGATTAAAACAGTTTTTTTTTGTTTGGCTTTAACAAGAAAAAAAATCATAAAAAAAAATTAAACACAATTTTTATTTAATTTAACACATCACATAGGACTTACAAAGCCTAAATGCGAAAAAAAATTAAACAGCGAAAAGCGGCTTTGTTGTATATCTGTTTGTCTACTGCTGCAATAATTGCAAATATATACATACACATATAAATATAAGAGTGAATGTATGTGTGGGTGTGCGCGTGTGTGTGTCATATATACATTTTGTATATATACACACGTCCATATGTAATTTAATGGTGCCCAAAAGCTGCAGCAGCTCTCAGCTGTTTACTGTCAGCGGAACCAGACACATGCATTCACTTGACAAGTGCGAAAGAGATAGTGCGACAGCAACTATGCACTCATGCGCATTTGCAGACTTGTAAATAAATGAGAGTGACCTGCGCAAGGTTGCCACTTTTAGGAAAAGTACAAAAAAACAGTACATATATGTATTAAATCAGGCGAGAAGCTTTTCATTTTCTTTGAATCACTTGTTTCACTTGTGTTGGTTTTATATTTCATTTTAACATTAAAAAGAATAATCAAATTTGAAACCAAGTGGCAGCGCCATCGCCACACTGACGCACACGTACACACACACTAGGTAATACAAATACACACACATACACATACAAGCGAGAATGTCAACAAAGAAAAAGGTTGCAGGGTTGTCGGCTTTTTTGCAGTGAAAAAAAAACATTGTTTAGTTTTGTTTTGCCGAATTTGAAATTAATTGCAATAAAATTTGTCAACTGTTGTCATACAAATTATGAAATTAATAACACACGATAAAACAGAATATTAAATTATTTTTAAGCTGCAGACATTGCTTGATTTGATTTTTAGTGCGTGCATTTGCCAACCCTAGGTCCAGTTTTTTTTTTTTTTCAGCTTGTTACATGGATCACACGGAAAATGGCGGCGCCTATTACACTTATACACATATACATGTATGTATGTATGTACCTTTAATAATATTCACTGAGGTGTGCTGGTTGGCTACTGCGATTGCTGATGTTTCTGATGCTGCTGCTACTGCTTCTTTCGACCCTGGATGATGCCGCTTTGTCTGTTTCTTCGATAACTCTGCTTTATTATTTTTTTCTCTTTTTTTTTTCTTTGCTCGTTTTCTTTCTTTTCGTCGTCCAGCGGCAGAGAGAGGCGCACACACACAAAAGAACAAGCGTACGTCGTACACACACGTACAGGGCTTGTTTTTGCGGTGCGGGGCGGCTTTTATATCCAAATATCACAGTTGTAGCCGTAGTAGAACATCGTCGTACGTACTTTGGCGTTTATGGTGTTGTTGTTGTTGTTGTTGTTGTAGTCGTCGGCTGTTTTGCCAGTTCATTTTAACGTTTTTCTTTCAACGCTCAAACGCCGCCGTTCTGTCCCCACCCCCTTCCTTCAGCTCTTCTCATCGATGGAGCCGAGACTCTGCTATACGCACGCACACACACACACACGACACGGCCGCACACACCAGCGCACACTCATACATTCATATATGTATATGTAGATACATATATTCCTTCGCAACGACGTGCGTGCGTATGTATGTATGTATGTGTGATTGTGTGTGTGTGCCTTCTTTTTCTTCTACTTTGCATGAGCACCGCGACGTCTCATTTCCTCATGCTTTCAATTCTTAAGACCCGTTCTAATTAACAATGAAGGATAGGGAAGCTTATTTTACGATAAAATGCTACGTTGTAATTGTAAAAAAGGAAACACTAAACACGACAGACGAATATTTTTTAATGTACTTTTCCGCGTTACAGTTCTCCGCGATTCCGTTTTTTCGCATTTTATGTAGCGATCTGTGTGACCACCGGTCACTAACCAAAAAATCCTAAAAATAATACTTTTAAAAATACCAGAAAACAAGAAATTAATAGAATACAACAATTTTCAACAGTATAATAAACTATTTTTAATAATTTTTATAAAAAGCACAAATAAAAAACAAAGTAAATAAAAATATATTGTAAAATAACTAACTATTTCTTATTTTAGCAAGTTCATTTCAATGTTGTCATAGTCCCAGTACTTATGTTAAATACCAATAACATTTTACGGCGAAAATTAAATTACCTAAATATAGCCAAAATATATAAATAAAATTCGTTATTATGATAATAAAATTTGTTTGATTTTAATAAATATATGACAGCTAATTACGTAAATATCGCTGTTGGTTTTAAAATACATACATGTTTTTACTGTAAGTTTACTTAACAGAATTCTGTTAACAGTGCGCCAGCAGAATAACCGCGGCGAAAATTAAATATAAACCATGCTCATAAAATAAACCAATTATTTGAAAAAGTGTCAATTAATTATTTAGTTAATACGATTTTTTAGTCAAAACTCAAG
>JBAMBR010001964.1:0-34074 GCA_037044475.1 Zaprionus obscuricornis
AGAGCTTAGACTTACCAAGGGAATTACATTAGTTTTTTTCTTACCTGTTTAAGATTAACTTCGATGACAGGATTACCCAGACGCAATAGTATGCAAATCATGCTGACTACAATGCCAAAGAGCAGACCTAGCTCGACGCCAGCGACGAGACAAATGATGAAGCTACCAATCCAACTAAAGAAATCCTTTTTGCTAGATTGCCACAGCTCCTTCAGCGGTTTGAGATCAATCTGCCAAAAAAAAAAAAAGTATAAAATATTATTTTATCCTATATAGAGTCTGCGTATATCCTACCATAAAGACCACCGCTGCCATAAGCACTGCAGCCAGCGATGCTCTGGGTATATATTGGAAGTATGGCGTCAATATCGAAAGTGCCGACAGCACAATGAGTCCCGTATATATGCCAGCCATGGGTGTACGCACACCTGAAGCCTGACTAACTGCTGAGCGAGTAAAGGCACCACAAGTGGGCATGGCACTAAAGAAGGAACCCGCCAGATTGCAAAGGCCAAGTGTAAGCATCTCCTGTGAAGCATCCAGCTTACCATCCTTGACTGTAAGACAAAAACAAATAAATTTTATTTATTTTCAAATATTAAGTATACGCACCGAAAGCCTTTGCAATGGCAACATTTGCCAATACTGCAACAATGGGCACCAGTATAACACCGCTGCCCAATTCTGAAAGTATATCCGTAAAAACATAGGTACGATTCTGATGCTCAAAGGCAAACGGTGGCAACTTGATTGTAGGCATTGCTGAAGAAACTTTAGCCGAAAGTACAAAAGGCACCGCCTCCATTGATCTCATATGCACCCAAATATAAACCAAGAGTCCGCTAAAGAAAACAACCAATGCATTGCGTGAGATGCTGATGTACCACAACACTTTCTTCAGGCGTTGCGTTTGCGGTGTATCTCGCTTAAAGTTGACTTGGGAAAGTAACTGCAAGACAAAAAAAAGAGTTGTAATAGCTGATGAATAAAAGCCAAGATAAGACTAAGTGTTGAAGACTTACGCGTAATGAGAGCAGCAGTATAATGCAACTGATGCCCATAGCAGCATCCGTAATACGTATATTGCCAATAAATTCTTCGATAGATGTTACCTGCTTCAATTTTATGCCCAATAAATTCTTCATCTGCACTAAAACCACAATAACAGCTGTGCCCGAAGTAAAAGCTTTTGTTACTGGTGCAGGTATAAAACTCACAATGAAACCCAACTGACAGATACCCATTGTTAGCTCCACAAGACCCGCCAAAAAGGCCAAAACAATGACAATTTGTACTGGTTTATCTGCACAAAATTGAAGCGTCATAATGGCCATTAGACTTGTTGGTCCTATAGAGACTTGTGGTATAGTGCCAAAGAATACATAGATGATCGAGCCAATGAATGCTGAGTATAGTCCATACTCGGAAGAAAGACCAGCCAATGCTGCATATGCAATACTCTGCGGAATAATTGTTAGACCCAATGTAATGCCGGCAATGAGATCGGCAAATGCCTGTGGTCGATCATAGCTTTGTATCCAGCTAAGTATATAGATGCGACGTAGCAACCAATGTGCTTCCTTAGGCGGACTATACTTGCTCTGCATATCCATATCGACAGTATGTCCTGCTAACTCGTAACAATCATCGCCATTTTGTGCAGTATATTTCTCCTTCTCGCCGTGCGCGGTGAGGCGTGCAGTTTGCTATAAATGAATATGAATATTGATTGAATGAATGAATTATAGAATTATTGATTCATGGTATATATATATATATATAATCCTACGATCGTATATGGTATGCACAGTAGTTTCAGCAGGTCGACAATTTGTGGCTGTGACTTGATTATCATTGCGCCTTCTGGCAATGCCAAACGTCTGTTTCCACGGCCAACGCATTTCGTACTGATTATTTTCGATTTTGCCAACTTAACTTTTTGCTTAATTTGTTTTTTAATTTTTTTTTGTGGGGAACTTTTTTTTGTCGTACGTTAGACGAGCTGTGCACGGTCCATACGGAATCACGACCAAGCCGTAGCTTAAGCTTGAAATTATTATTATTTTTTTTTTTGTTTGCTGTTTTGTTATTATGAACAGTGTGAAATCGCCATTAACTGACGTGCGATCGAACAAAACAAGCTAAAAAAAAAAAAAAAAAAAAAACCTAACATCTAATTTTGCTCGACTAAAAAATACCCTGTAATCACTAAGCAAAGACTTTAAAAGACTTTAAATAATTTAAAAAGTAAAACAAAAAATTAAATAAAAAATTATTTTATAAATTAGCAAAATGCAAACGCAGCATACCCCATGCGCAACTATGTGTATGTACAGGGTATTCACGTAATACAATAGAGCTTCTTTCGGGAGTGAGAGCTGGATGGTCTAACATACAAGTATTCAGTTTCCGTATGAGAAACATTTGACTCGCACTTGTCGTAAACCAGTTTTATTTTCTTCTGTTTTGTTTTGTTTTTTGACGTTTTAAAGTTCAAATCAATTTAATTACAAAAAATTTACATGCAAAATAACTATATAGAATCTGCTGAAACTTAGCTAAGTTATTAGTTTAAGTTCATGTGAAAAGAAAATTAAGTGTCCAGACAGAAAAAAAACAAAAACAAAAAAAAAATAATTTAAACAATTCGTCATCGTCATTTGTGTCTAAGTCTTGCCTAACTTTAAATCTGCACAATATTTGTTTAATCAATTAGCATAATATTATTATTATTTTCTCTAAGTGTTTTCATAACTTAGCAAACTTCACAGACTATCTAGGCACTCCTATAAATAGAGTGTCAAATATACAATATATATTATATTATATATATTTTCTCACATTGACTCATAGAACTTGGCGTAAATAATTGTTGGCCAAAATAAAACAAATTTTCAATTTTCAGGTACAAAAATGTGATGAATTTTATATTACATTGGAATGTGTTAATTATTTTTCAACACATTTATTTCTAGTGAAATTCATTGAGAGTTTTTTTTTTTTGCATGCTCACAGCGCATGTTGACATCGACTAAAATGCACAAAGACGAAGAGTTCTATCATATAAATAATTAGATTTAAATTTGAGTTAATTATGTTAATTATTAAAGAATTATTTACGCTAATTAAACAATTCAGTTGTAAATTTATATTCGCTCGTTTTTATAACTTTTGCATATATATATTAATTTTAGCTAAATATTTGCAAAATATAAAAAAAACTTATTTACAAATAAATAAATAAATTATAAAAAAATAAAATTACATTAATGTCATATGCGGATTCTGTCATAATTGTGAATTTAAACATGAAAAATATTTGAAGTATTGTTTTTTTTTTTAATTTTCATTAATTAACAAAATTTGAGAGATACAAAAAAAATGTAAGCTATTTTTAATAATTATTATTATTATTATTTTTTTTTTTTTGACACAATATTAATTGTGTTAGGCTGCGATATGTGTGAAATTATGACGATTTTTTATGACGATAGCGTCATAAGCTGCGTGTGTATGTCCGATAATAACATATGAGTATGAGTAAGAATTGAGAATCGTGTTGAAAAATTTACATATGAAGAAAGATAAAAAAAAAATTTTCTTACATACATTAGTTATAAACATAATACATGAAATGCTTGTCACTGACCCTAGACACAAGAAACATATCGCACAATTTATATACAAATAAAAAATAAAAATAAAAAAATA
The DNA here is from genome assembly GCA_037044475.1 of Zaprionus obscuricornis. Taxonomy (NCBI): domain Eukaryota; kingdom Metazoa; phylum Arthropoda; class Insecta; order Diptera; family Drosophilidae; genus Zaprionus; species Zaprionus obscuricornis. The sequence continues at coordinate 3,712 of JBAMBR010001964.1, forward strand.
AAAATTCTAATACTAATAAAAAAACCTCATCTGATCACAGAAACAGCAGCTGGGCAACAATTGATCAAATTACACTTTATTGTTGAACTTGTCGCAAATTGATCAAGTTTACTTAAAATAGAAATGTTTATCTTACAATGCATAAATTTTATAAACTTTTATTTGTTGTGTTATAATTTAATTAAAATTTAACATAATTTATTTATTTTTTTTTGATTTTATTTAGAAACTTTTCAATTTCTAGTTTTGGGGTTTTTTTTTTTTACACATACCATCGAAGGATAAATTTCTTTTAATTGTCATTTGTAAATGTTTCGTTTAATCCACATAAGAAAGTAGAAGATATTTTAGTCCTTTTTTTTAAGGATATTTTTTATATTTGTAAATATTTTGTAATTTCGAAATAATTTTATGTCACGCGTGTTCTACAAGTGCAATGCTTCGCAATCTAATGAAAACTGCCGAATGAGTGAATTTTGGAATGATAAATAAGTAAAGTCGGGCAGATTTGTCTGATAAACAAGAAAAATGAAAAGAGTCAAGAAAAACGGCGACAATTTTTTATTTTTTTTTTTTTTGTCATTTCTTTTCTACAATTTTTTTTTTCTTGCCTCTTGCGCCAATAGCAACAACAATGAGACACTTAACGCGCATTCGGCAGGCAGATGGGTAAACAGACTAAAAAAAAAAAAAAAAAAAGTGGGAGGCAGATATATTATATATGTACATATATATATATATATAGATAGATATATCTACTTATAAGATGTGTTCGACTGGCCAATGGTACAAAATGATACAGACGATGCTCGCTTTGACTTTGATAACAAGCAGCAAGAGCGAGAGAACAACTGTGATAAGAGATCGTCAATATATTATACATATACATATAGGTAATAGATAAGAGACTAAAGATCTGAATATCTTAAAATATTCAACAGGGTTTTTTTCCATTCAATCAATTGAAATTCCATAGTAGTTAAACGAAGAAACATAATTGATTAATATTTGTGCTAAAATTTAGTTTGACAGACAGTTCAATGTTGTCATAAGAAATATTCATTGAATTATTTGGTGATAATCGATTGGTGATATCTTGTGACAACTTTACTGTATGCTAATTTTAGGGTGATTCGTCAAAATTAATCAAGTTTTGTAATTGGGTAAGTAAATAACTGATCAGCTTCCGGACAAGTGTTAATTATCTAACTGACGAACAATTACAATAAAGTTTCAACGCTTCTATTACACTTATACATCTATTACACCTATGTATATATTTATAAATATTTACCAGGCCACAATCTTGTCAACCTTGTCTCGAGATAATCTATGCATTTCTTGTAAGTATCTTTCTTATCTGCTAAAAAGAATATATATATATATATATTCAATGAAATTTTCGCTTTAAGGTTTTGATGTTATATTGTTGCATTTATTTCTCAATTATAATTAATTTAAAAATTAAATTTATTTTTATCGCGAGATTGTCGATAGTATAATTTATAAATAAGTAGAATTTAGAAAAAGTATTAAAATTATTCAAATTTAAATTTCGCGCCAAACATTAGTGTTGAAAACTGATCAAATGCAGTACTGTAAAGTGCTTCAATAACATATGAATGTCAACATATCGTAGAATAGAAAAAAATATATATCGCAAAAGTTATCGGAATTCCCAGTTTTACTCAAAAATTTGTTTTATGAAATAATAAATTTACAATTTCTTTATTTAAATATAGTTTAAAATTAATTTAGTTATATAATATTGTTTTTATGTACCTATCGCGTTGGTAACTATCGATAATTTGTGAATAATTATGAGCATTTTGTAGAGTTGCAAGTCGAGTGCATATCGATACACTGTCATGTTAGTTGAATTAAATATGCAGTTCAGCTAACTTTTGTGCAACCTTGTTCGTTTATCGCAGCGAATAAAAATATAATTAGGAACAAAAATTATATTTAACTGACGTTAAACGACATAAACGGCAACGTTATTGCTCGCTTTTTGCCTAAAAAGAAAAGTAGCCTGTGCGAAACGCAATATTTTGAGTTAAATCAAAAAATTGAATGAAAGCTAAAATTCGCAAAATTCGAGCAGCGAGTGCGAGTGAAAAAGAGCAAAAGGCAGAAGCAGAAGAAGAAGACGTATGAGAAGGAGGTAAAGTAGAGGCAAAGCAGAAAACGACCAGCCACAAAGCACGAAAGGCTAACCCCCAAACAAAAAGAAGTGCGTGAATATTTAGAAAAATTAACGCCAGACCGCCATTAGTGTATTTGTTGTTATTATTGTTGTCAACGTAGTCAACGTATTATTGTTGTTGTTGCTCAGCAAAAAAAATATTATTGTTGAATGCTGCAGGCCCCGGGACAGGCAAAAAAGATCGGGCGACAAATACTCCATTAAGCGAGCATATTGTCGACAAATCGTTCCGTTTCCCCGTCTCCGTTCCCATTCCCCCCGTTTCCGTTGTGTGGTGTGCATCGTGACGTCGCCAAGCGAAATTCAGATTGAATTCGATTCAGCCCCAGCCAAAGCTAGCGTGAAGAGACGGAAGAAGACAGAAGTAAAGCAAATGAGCCAATAGACAGAAAAACGAAAAAGAAACAGAAACGGCAACAGAAAACAGAAGAAAGGCAACAAATAGAAGAAAAAAGAAACACACTAAAAAAAAATAAAAATAAAACAAGAAGACGGCATATAAATAAAATTAAAATCAGAAATAAGTACAACTAAAAAAGCAAAGCAAATCAGCAGCAAAGTAAAAACTAAAAAGTTTCCTGCGTTCGCGTTCGTCGACTTTTGGTGCTGGCAATTGGCAATTGGCTTGCCCATCTTCTTCTATTATGAACAACAATAGCAAGCGAAAAAGTCGACCTAGTGGCGGAGGAGGAGGAGGTGGCGGCGGCGGTGCCAGCGGCGGCATCTCAAGGTAAGAAGAAGAGGCGGTAGGCAGCAGCAGCAATTGCTGCTGCCTTACTGCACGACGCGAATGCAAAAGCAAACGCACGAAGAAAAACACAGAGCAATGTTTTTTTTGTTGTTGTCATTTTCGTGAGGCTGCTCTTGTTGTTGTTGTTATTGTCACTGCTGCTTGCAGTCTGTGAAAAAAAAAAAACGAAGAAAAAAATATCACTGCAGCAGGTCCCGCTGCCGTGAAAGGTGAAAGCGCGTTGATCGTTTTAATTTATTATTTTTAAAGTATCTAATTTTTTTTTTTCTTTCTTTGTGTTTTTGTTCTACTAAATTTGTTGAATATAAATGAAAACTGTGTAAACGTCAAAAAAAAAAAAAAAGAATAAGGGGGAACACGACAATCAGGGCAAATTGCAATTACTTATATAACATACTGTTTACAAGTATGTGTTGCTTGTACGTGCATGTGTATGTGTGTGTGTGTGTGTATTTGTGCGTGCATGTGCTTTTGTGGTGGATTGACTGCTGCACGAATTACATTTTCCCATTCATTTTGTGCTTTGTTTACATTTCCCTTTTACGAAGCCATCCTCAACATGCAAAATGAAGAAGAAAATTACTAACTACAATATGTTTTTAAAATCAAAATGAATAATTTATTTTAAAGGCATCGTTCAGAGAACATTATCCAGCACATGCGGCGCTGTATTAGCCCCCACATGTGGCAAGGTGACAGTGTCAACTAACTATGTATGTACGTGCCTAACCCTCCATTCCACTTTCATTTCACATATTTCCTTCTCATTCTCATATACTCTCTGCCTCTTCATTGAGCCCTTTAAATTTTCAATTGAAACATGTGTATGACTACAGTTCACACACACACACACATATACATACAACACAGTCACACATACACATGTATATAATTTAGTTATAATATTTATTTATACATATTCATACAGTGGGTAACATACGATAATATTTTAGTTGAAATATTGTTGTGGCACCTAAAAGCAAATATCATCGTATGCACGCTCTCGCTCACGCTGCACTTATCGTATGTGTGTGTGTGTGTATGTATGTATGTATGTATAATTTTTGTGTATAAGTGCATCTGTGTGTGTGTGTGCTTCTTCTTCTTCTTTGGTTTTGTTTGCCTCTTTTTCGTATGCATTTTTCTTGCATTGTCAGCATTTTGCAGTGACGTGCGACGCGACGTTTGCTGTTTCTGCCTATTTCTGCCGCTGCGTCTCTGCTGCGTTACAGTCGCTGCCTTGGCACACTTCGCCTCCCGCCGGGCGAAACAAAATTTGGGTCACTTTACAAATTGCTGACCGAACAATCGGTTTGCTTTTGCTATTGCATCGTTTTCATCTCATCTGTCTCTCTCATTCTGTCATTCTCGCTCGCTCGCTCTCTATATGCCTATTTTGCTCTCGCTCTCTGTTTATTCGACATTCCTCTTCCTATAACACATGCATTTAAGCTCCGTTCGTTGCATTTGCAAACACACTCACACACACACACACACACACATATGCATACATATATACATATGTCTCAGCCTATTTAACCTGACATTTGTGGGGTATGCGCAGATGCGTTTATCAGGCGATGCCGCCCAACACTTTTCGCCTTATCACAGGCAAAAACAAAGGCACAAGCATGAGCAGCGAACACAGAAGAGATACGAAGAGAGTGCAGAAGGCGTTTATATTTCTTTTTTTTTTTCATTTACGCATGATTCACTGCAAAATGCAATCAATTATTTTGTTTTCATTGACGAAAATGTGCGCAGTGAATCATATTCCCTTTACCCCGTTGTCCGTTTATTCGTTACGTTTCATCTTTGCGAGCATGTCCAGCTACGACAGTGTATTGCATATTATTATTATTATTATTATTATTGTGTGTTGTTATTATTATTATGATTTCTCTCTCTCTCTCTCTCTCTCTCTCTCTCTCTCACTCCTTCACTCTCTTTCACTGTTGCTGTTTGTTGTTTTTTATTATATGCGTGTCTCTCCATTCGGGTTCATTGTGCGTTGCGAGCTGAACATTTCACGGTCGTCGATCCTGACCGACCGAACAACAGCGAGCCCCTCTCTCTCTCTTTCTCTCTCTCTCTCTCGTCTCCCCCTTACCGCTGACAACATGCTGCTGCACGCTATCGCTATCGTTATCCAAACCAAAACAACCCCAAAAGGCGTTCGCCCAGAAATAATTGCCATTTCAACTGAACTAAGTTCTAAAATATATTCTCAATGTATTATCATCATATAATATTATATCGTAATTATAAACTAGAAAAAAAAAAAAAAATTAATCACATACAGTTATTTGAGATTCTGAGAATGTTTTGAAATTTCTTTCTCTATCTATATATATATATATATATATATATTCTCAATATATTTTCACAAGTTTCTCTATAAGAAATTCTTAAATTTATGAGGAATGTAAGGTTAGAATTGAACTTGTAATATTTATAATGATTTTTGTACCACTGTGCAACTTGCGCTCTAATCGTAATTATCAAAATAAATAATTTAGAACATGGTGAAAGTGAAAGGTAAAAGGAAAATTGAAAACAGTTGAAAAACTCTATGAGTTTAGAACTGGGAAAATATCAGCAGGTGTCACCATGTGTAGAGGGGTCGCTATATATCCGCTATGTATCCATATATCCATATGGAAGGGGAGACAAACGTTTACAAAAAAAAAACACAAAAAAAAAAAATAATAAATAAATAAAAGTTCAGTGGACTGAACCCAAAAGAACGAAAGTCGCATATGGAATATATATGGCATGGCATGGCGTGGCATGACCAGCACATATTTGTATTTTCGTGGGCTTGGGCTGGGCCAGCAGGGTAAGGGGCGTGGTTTTTTTTCTTTTTCCGTTGCGGGCGGGGGAAAGGAGAGGGGAAAAATACACAAAGCAAGACAATAGCAATAATAATAATAACAACAACAATATTATGAAAATGAAGAAGAAGAAGAGGAGCAAGAACAACAACGAAAACAACGAATCGATAACATAGCGCAGTGCAGGCGTCGCAACGCAACGGAACGCCGCGACGTTGACGCGATGTCGACCCTGAGCCTGCGCCACCGACTGCGACTGAGCAGTGTTCGGGTTCAATTGTTTTTGCACTTGCACAGTGGTGCGAAATTAGTTTAAACTTGTTTTTTTTTTGCTTTTGTTTTTGTGACATACTCTAATTTAACACTTCTCTATTTCTGTTTCTTCTCTCTCAGATACAATGCCAATGACAACAGTCTACGGCCAGCCAATAATAAGTCTGGAGCGGGAGGTGGGGTTGGTGTAGGTGGCGGCAACAGTGCTGGCGGTGTTGGTGTCGGCGGCAACAGTGGTGGTGGTGGCGGAGGCGGCAGCGGCGGACGCTCACTGGCACAAGGTGTCTATAATAATACGTTCTTCATGCACTCGGCAACGGCGCTGGTCGGCAGCGTTGTTGAGGTTCGCCTACGTTCGGGTAATATTTATGAAGGCGTCTTTCGCACATTTTCCAGCAATTTTGATATTGCTCTGGAGCTGCCGGCATGCATTAAGCCCAAAAATCAACCCGATGAGGGTAAAACAGTCCCCGAACACATTATATTCCGTGCGGATAATGTGGTAACAATTATAGCCAAGGACTTTGATTCGCATTATGCCACAACCGGCGCCTTTCAGACCGACGGTGCCATATCCGATAGGTCCAATGGTATGTACAAAAACTTCTTATTTCTTTTCAATCCGAAGTCAAATCCTTAAACATTTTCCCCAAATCTTTGTTTCTTCAGGCACACGCTTCGATGAAAAGGAGCTTGAACCTTGGGATTCAGGCGCTAATGGGGATATAGATATTGTATTAGATGGTGAAAACTCTGCCATTGGCTGGGATGCCAATGAGATGTTCCGCAAAAATGAGAATCAGTTCGGTGTCACATCCACATTTGATGATTCGCTATCATCATATACTGTAGCCTTGGACAAGGGCGATTCGCTGGAGTTCAAGGAGGCTGAAGCAAAGGCTGAGAAATTGGCAGCCGAAATTGAAAATAATCCCACATGCCGTGAACGTTTGGATCTTGAGAATGGTGATGAGGAGGCGCTCTTTGCTGCCGTCGAGCGACCACCGCCAGAGCATGAACTGGAACGGGAACGGGAACGTGAGCGCAATGATCGTGATAACAGAGAGCGGGAGCGCGAGCGTGAGGATCGGGATCGAGAACGTGAGCGAGAACGTGAACGAGAACGTGATCGTGATCGCGATCGTGGCAATAAATCACGTGGCGGTGGCGGCGGCGGCGGCGGTGGCGGAGGATCAGGTGGTGATTATCAGTTGCGTGAAACAATGAGTAGCGATCGCTATATAACCAAACAGACGCGCAACAACAATAACAATAATAATGGACCACCTGGTGGCATGTCATCATCATCACAGGGATCATCGTTAGGCAGTGGTGGAACACGTGGCGATCGTGATAATCGCGATCAATCAATGATGATGGCACCGCCCCAAGGCATGGGCCAAGCCGGTGCTCCTACATCTGTGGCCGTTCAAATGCTGTCTGGCAATCTTAAGAATACCGGTGGACCTTCAGCTGGTGCAGGCAATGCATCAGATTCTGGTGGCAAGTATGGTGGCGGCGGTGGCGGCAACATACTTATCGGAGGTCAAATCATTAAACGTAAACCTGTGCCACCCGGTGGAAAATTAATGCGTGGCGGTAATCCGCCACCAAATAATGTTGGTGCCGGTGGCGGTGGCGGCGGTGGCAACTCACCAAATGTGCAGCAAAGCAATAATGCTCCCAATAATGTCGGTGGTGGCAAAGCTGGTGGCTATCAGCCCTCGATGGCATTACAGAATCAGTATGCTTATCAGGGTAACTCACAGATTATCCACGGGTAAGTCACAGTCCCCGGCGAGCAGAAGCAGTGAGAGAGGAAGAAGAGGAGTGAGAGATTCTAATTCTAATTAATTTTCTTTGTTTTTTCATTTTCACAGTTCGTCACAGTATCGCAATCAAAATCATTTGGGAAATTCATCAAAGGTTAATGGCGGCGACTCTGGTGCGAATGCGGGCAAACCATTGCCACAGCGCCAGATGCGTCAATACCAGGGATCCCAGAGCAACTCATCGTTGAACTATGGTGGCGACAATCAGAATCTGGGTAAACCTATGCACAGTGGTCATGTGCATGTTGGTCACAATAGCAATTCGCCGCCATTGCAGGCTGTTGGCGGACCACAGCAACAGCAGCAACAACAGCAGCAGCAGCAACAACAACAGCCGCAGCAACAGCATCCCAATCAGCCGCAGCAGCAACGGCAGGTGCGTTCACGGGACAATCAACTGCAGGATTTGCGTCAGTTTGGACAGGACTTTCAGCTGGCGGGAAATAACAATTCGCCGCCACAGCAACAGCAGCAGCAGGCACAACAACAACAACAACAGCAGCAGCAGCAGCAACAACAGCAGCAGCATTCGATGCAACGTGGCGGTTTACAGCAATCAGTATCGCCGCCGCAGCAACAGCAGCAGCAACAACCACCACAAATGGTGGCTATGCAGCATCATGTGCCGCCACCACATATTCACCAGACGTTGCAACCGCAGCAACACTATGTGCCTCAACAACAACAACAACAACAGCAGCAGCAGCAGCAACAACAGCAGCCGCAACCGCCGCCGCAACAGCAGCAGCATGTACAGCTTATGCAACAAAAGGTGCCTCCACCACAGCAGCAACAGTTGGTGGATCAACAGCAGCAACAGAAGCAACAACAACACCAGCATGTGCCTAAACCACATTTAGGCCAACCACAGGCACAGCCCGCACAGCAACAGCCGCCGGCACAGCTAGCGCCTGAGCAGTCAGCGCCGCCACCAACCATTTACCATATGTTGCCTGCACCGCCAACAGCTGTTGTCCAACAGCCACAAACTTCACCTGGCATACTGGAACAACAACAGCAGCAGCAAGTACAGCAACAGCAGCAGCAGCAGCAGCAGTCACAGCCACCGCAACCATTGCAATCTGTGACGCCCAAACCGGATGCAACACCAGCAGCATCCAATATTACACCAGGTGTAGGAAATACAACCACGCCCACTGGCATCACTGCCAGCACACCGACAGCAGCAACACAAGTTGTAGGAACAGCTGGCACAGGTGCTGTTACTGCTGGCGTCGATAAGACGACACCCGTTACCAGTGGCAATGGAGTATCCACAGCTGCTGGCGGCAACGGTAATGCAACTGGGGCAGCAGGCAATGGTACTGGAGGCAACGGTACCGGCACAGGCAGCACCAGCAGCACACCAGTGGTAAAGAAACAACATGTGCTTAATCCATCAGCTAAGCCGTTCACACCCCGTGGCCCGAGCACACCGAATCCATCGCGTCCACATACACCACAGACGCCAGTGTCGATGCCAACCATATTTACGGCAACGGGCGCACATATACCGGGAACCAATCAACCGATATATATATCAACATGGCGGCCACATCAACAGACACATCAACCTGACCAGGCGCCGCGCATGCGTCGTAACAACTATGGTGAGTGGAGATCATGTAAGTTTTATCATTATTTAATCGAATTAATTAATTAATCAAAATCAAAATCAAAATTTATATAAAATTTGGAAATTGAATGTTTTGTTGCAGCTCCAATGGGCACATCGCAGATGCAATTGTCGGCGACATCGGCAACAGGACAGCCGCTGATGGCAGCTGGACCGATACCACAGTTTATACAATATCAGACAGCAGCGCATCCACCACATTTCCAATCGCAGTACGGTCCGGTACCGATGCGCATGTATCAGGATCAGGCTGTACAATTTTTGACACAGACGCCGCCATCGACGACCCCATCACCGGGACAGCCGCATCAATCGTTCCATCCGCCACCACAGCCATCCCCTGCCGGCGGGGGACCACAGCCAGCGGCATTTACAGCCCAAACACAGCCGCCACAATATCATGTGATGTGTGTTCCAACACAGATAATGCCTAATCCATATTTTGCGGGCGGGGCGCCGCAGCATGCGCCACAGAATCAACAGTTTCAGCTTATAATGCAGCAGCATACTACGCAGTGATGAGGTAGCTGAAATTGTGCGCAATTCATGGAACGTTAACGTCAACGTCAACGCCAACAATATTAACAACACCAACAACAACAACACGAGCAATGACATCAACATCAACAACACAAACAACAGCAGCAGTAACAGCAGCAAACAACAACAACAACAACAACAGCAGCATCTAAATCGCATTAGTGGCGATTCCTTAATTCTCCTCCCACACATCCTACACTCATAGACACACACATCGATATACAATTGTCTGTTAATATCCCCCCCCCCCCCCTATCTCTCACTCGCCCTTCCTCACACACACACACACACATACTATTCAGCGCCATATTCCCTTGCAAAAAGCTATTCATCAGGTGCGGCGATGATGATAATGCGGTTCACTCGAACAGAAAACAGAGAAAAACACACACAAACACACATAAACAACAAAAACAACAAAAACAAGAGCAAAACAACAACTAGGAAATTATAATATATAAATAATGAAAAAGAAAACAAAACGGGAAACTAAAAGTAGAAATATTTGTCAAATTGCAAAAAAAAAGAAAAAATAACGAAAAAAAAACAAAACACGAAGAAACACAACAAGAACAACAACAAGAAAAATTTAGAAGATGAAGTAAAGAAAACCCTTTGCCATGAATATGCATGGCACATCCTCTCCCCAAAAGTATATCTCAAGTTTTCTTTGCAATTGCAATTTTTACAAAATTGTACTGCAAAAAAAAAAAAAAAAAAAATAGAAACAAAATCAAAAACAAACGAAAATTGAACTGAAAACAAACCCAAAAATTATTAAATACCAGAAAAAAAAAATACAGCTACACAAAAAATACAAAAAACGCAACATAACGGAAAATCAAATTAAATATGAATTTTTGTAAATGAAAAAATTGACCGATCGTAACTCTTGAATTCACAGCGCCTAAACACACACACACACACACAAATATACAACAGACACATAGACAACATACGAACATACTTATGCACAAAAATAATGCATAAGAAAAAAAAAAGAGGAGGAGACCACAAAAAGAAAGAAGATGCATCAAAGACAAAGAGACAAAATCATTTGTGAAATTTACAAAAACACAAAAAATCTAAAAAAAAAAAATTGTCCAACAATTGAAGCGAAGTTTTCTAATCCCATCCCCTATCCCAATCCAATCCATCCCGCTGAACCACAAACCAATCCCAAAATAATAGTAGAGTTAGTTTAATCAAAAACTATCGATAATATTATCGTTAGTAAGAAAAATGTAGGAATCGATGCTGTGTTGCTTTGAAATATACAAAATATAAAATGTTTCCAAATTTATATATATAATAATTTTGAAGCAAGCATCGAAATTAATTTTTTTGCGATATTTTCGCCATTGAAAACTTCGCTTATTGTATTGGAAAAAAAAAAAACTGGCGTAAAATTGTGAATTGAAGATTAATCGATCGGCAAATAATTAGAAGATTATCATATGATGATGATACACACAAAAAACACACAAACGACACACAGAAACACGGTAAAAAAAAAACAAAAAAAAAAATAGTGTTTGATTTTTGTCGAAATTGTATTTTGTTTTCACTTCTACAAATTTCTCATTTCTAAAACGAAAAGATATATCAAATAATAATTGTATATATCTTATACATATATATATTATATATATATTTAAAATTCACTTTATTTTATTATTTCTTTTTTTTTTTCATTGCATTTTGTAAAACGAAAACAAACAAAAAGAAAAACAAAAAGATTAGAAAACCATTTATATATAGAATTGGGGGAGTGAGGGTGTTGTCCCGTAATGTTTTGAGTCTGAATCAGATTTTTATTGGGTTTGTTTTTTAGTGCCTCCGTTGTCCATCAGAGAAAACGTCGTAATCCTTTTGCCTTTGCCTTTTGCCAGAGAGTAGAGTCCCCCTTGTAAATCAAAATCAGTTCGATTTCTATTTAGTCTGATCAAGATGCATCTGTTGTGGTCCTGTTTTGTTTTGTAAAGTTTCCTTAAATGAAAACAAAAAGAAAAACAAAAACAAAAAAAAACAAATAATAAATAATTATTAATAAAAATAAAACAAAAAAAAAAAACAAAAACCACAAAAAAAAAAACCAAAAAAAAAAAAAACAAAAAACAAAACATCTAAAAAGCAAAAACAAATTTGTGTTTATTATTTCAATGAAATCAAGAAATTTTCAGAATACAAAAATTGCATTACACGACGGCTTCGACATTCCGGAAAAGGAAATGCAATTGCAATTTTATAATTTATGTGACACTGAGTTGTATTTAGTTTCTGTTGAAATTTCTTTACCCAAACTCGTCAAAATGGCTGTGATATGATATAAAATACATAAAGTCACAAACATTTTAACGACATGGTATAAGAAAAAAAAAACTATTTACACATATAAATAGTGTGCTGGCTGCTACAAGGAATCCAAGGAATGTCTATGGTTGATAAGGAAGACACAATATGTGAAGACAATCAATTCACACGAAACTCATCAAAATGGCTGTGATATGATTTGGATAATTCAACATTTCACAACCCCTTGAAGAGTTACGCAAGAATTGGATTTTGTTATTGTGGTATAAGTGTGCTGCAAGCGCGATAATGAGATGCAAACACTTGTTGGCTTTTGTTATAAACTTGTCTCTTTTCTATCGCTCTCTCTCTCTCTCTCTCTCTCTCTGTCTATGTGCATGTATTTGTATGTATGTATTGCTCTTGGCCGTATGTGTGCCGCAAATACTCGAGTTAAATTGATTTTTATTTCAATTTTTTTTTTTGTTCCCCACTTTAGCTTTAGGTTTAGCTTCTTTAACTGTTATTTCAGTGTTGGCCCATTGCAATGCCCATCAAAGCTGGCTGTGATACGCTTCAAATGCAGATATATATCATTCTCAGCCCTTTTTGATGACATTGTAAGCAAGACACAAGACACACTCCCACATCTTACATACATACACACACACACACATACATAGACACATAGATAGACGCAGACGCATGAGCTGTAATACAATTCACGTAACCTACGACGGTAACCGGCAAAGTGATGATGACAACGTAAATGTTTTTTGGGCGTACAAAGCTACACACAAGTTATACGCCTTACGTATCTCTATATACGTAACGTTAACTTGTATGCATGTACATGTGTCTCTGTGTATGTGTGTGTGTGTGTGTTTGTCTCTTTCTCTCACTCTCACTCTCTCTCTCTCTGTCTTTCTCTTTGTATGTATAAGTGTAATTAACTTTTAAATCTGCTAAGACATCTGCTGCTAACTTCCTTGACTTGTGCTTTGCTTTGCTTTACATTTTTTTCTTCTGTAGGTTAAGTAGTCCAAAAGCTGATGATGCTGCTGCTGCTGCTGCTGTTGCTGCCACAAGCACTGCTGTTGCTGCTGCTGCATGTTGCATGCGTACAACTTGCATACAGATTTTATGCTTCACTGTATGCGTATGCGTGTCTGTGTGTGTGTGTGTTTGTGTGTATGTATTGGCTGGCAGTAAAAGTAGCAATGACGTCGACTGAAGCAGAGGCAGAGGCAGCGACCACCGCCCTCAGCCGCTGCTTAAGATGTCTGCCAGTCAGTCTAACTGTGAACTGCTGTCTGCACCATTTACTTGCAAATGTCTGTATGTAATGCTGCGTATTTGCCTACTCCTACATCTCTGGTACCCCTGGCGCCCTCTAGCGAGCATTCTAGTAATCGACAAGCAGCGACAGCAGCGGCAGTAACAGCAACAGCAGCAACAACAACAACCACCATTTGCCTTTAGAGAAGAACACAAATTTTTTTTTTTCGAATACTTTGAAATTCGAAAATTGTACGTTAACCTTTGATGAGGTTACAACAGCTAATTGATGATTTTTATGTACACACACACACACACACACACACACATAGACACTCCACTTATGCATACATATATATGTACGTGTGTGAGTTTTGTATGTATGTTTGGCAGGGTGTTGCCCAGTCGGCTTATTGATTTGTATGTTAACTGTTGTTGTTGCTGCTCCTTCCACTGCTGCTGCTGCTACTGCTGCTGCTGCTGCAGTCTATGCAATCCGAATTGAACAATACACATTAATATATTACTATATACATTTGTATATATGTATGTACAGTATGTGTGTGTGTGTATGTACACATGAGTTGTGAAAAAAAAAAAACGACGAATTGACGGAACATCCCTTATTTGGCACGTAACCGGCAAGGCTCGGCACTCTCTTTGCTTTCCCTGGCTCTCACTCTCTCTCTCTCTCTCTCGTTTTTCCTCTTTCCCTTTATCACACACCCTCTGTCTCTTTCTTTCTATCATTCTTCTTGTGCTGTGTGCGAGCACTCTTTCTGTACCCACCATCTGCTGTTCTAGTGTCTGTGCTTTGTATGTAGTATGCGCATGTGTGTGTGTGTGCGTGCGTGTGTTACTACAGACGCAGACGAAATTGCCACCCACCCTGTTTCCAGCAGCAACAACAACAAGCTCATCATCCTCATTATCATCATCATCGTCATCAACAACATCATCATCGACATCGTCGTCGCTGTCGCTGTCGTCGGCGTTTGTCGTGTGTATACCGAAATACGTAAAATTCATTTATGGCTCGTATCCTTTTTTTTTTTTTTTTTTTTTGTTTCTGCTGCTGCTGCTGCCGCTTTGTTCCTGCTTCGGGGCGACGGCCGCGACGTTCTCGCCCTCGCCCGCATCCTTATCTTGGTCATACGTTGTCTTTGCTGTTGCCTCTCTAATGCCTATTCCTTGGCCTGTGCCCACTTTTTGTGTGTCCGCCCAATGCCGCTGCTTCTGCTTTGAGTTTCACTTTAATCCAATCCTTGAAAATCCAACATACAATTTTCTCTTAAAGCCGATTACAACTCACTGCATGGGGTGCTCCTATGGACATACGATACATGACACTCGACACTCGACACTGAACATTGGACACTGGACACTGGACACTGCTGTCTCCTTGTCTCTGTACTTCATTCACTATTGTCTAGTTTCTAGTATCCATTGTTTAACTTCTGTATCCATGGATTGGACATATTGTTGGTTGGATATACAAACATTTTACATCCGCTTTCATTTTTCTTTTTCTCCTTTTCCTTTTCCAAGCTGGACTGAATGTATTCTATACAAATTTAGACGTCTTTGCCCTTGTATGTATGTATGTGTGCGTACGTATGTGTGTGTGTGTGTATATGTATCATAAAATGTTTTTTGCGCAGCAGTTTTGAAATGGCCGCAAAGAAGGAAAAAAAAAAAGGCAACAAACGCCATATTCAGCGAAATTTTCATCATTTTTCTTACACTTGAGTTTTCACATAATTTTACTAATTGAAATCGAATTTCAATTCACAATTTAAAATACTTTGTGTTTTATTAGAATTTTAATAATATTTTTATGGCTATTTACTTAATATATCTCATACAATTGGCAATAATTTATTAACCGGTTTTTCTCGTGACGTTTTCGCCTTTTTACAACCACACACAGAGAACACAGAACGGAACCGAGCGACCGACCAACTGTCTTTCTGTTAGTAGAGTTGCCTCTGTTAGTCGGCAGGCGGCATTCGCCTTTCGTTTTGTTTCGTTTCATTTCGTTTCGTTTCGTATTGTTTCGTATCGTATCGTTGAGTTTTGCAGCTTCGTTTTCTTTACGAGTTCGGTGCTGTGTGTGACGTTTTGGGCAGCACTTCGTGTATTGCTCGTGTTACACATCGGTCTTTCGGTATAGTTTTCAGTTACATGCGTTGCATGCGCGCGCGAAAAAAAGGGCAAAAAAGGCGCGCCCCCATCTGTCAACCACCAAAAAAAAAATGTACAAAATGTATTCCGTGTTTGTTTCTTTCTCAAGCAGGAGCGACAGAGAGGACAGAGAGTGACAGAGGGTGGTTGAGTGAGTGAGTGAGTGAGAGAGAGCTAGCGGTTTACTCGTAAATACAATACGATTACATGTACTACAGGAAGCATGAGAGAGTGAAAAGAAGATGAAGACGAAGACAAAAACGAAGAAGAAGAGAGCATAAAATTTACACTCTTGCGCTCTCTATCGCATATATCCTGAAGCTGTAATTCTGCCCACTGTTAACTAACATTTAATATGTTACAAAAAATAAAAGTCACCCTGTGATGTAACGTATAAATGTTATCGATAAGTGAAATTGATAAACAAAAACAATTTAAATGTTTTAATTTTTCTTTATTTTTATTCATTTCCTTGTACATAAATGTTTGTAAATGTAAACAATGTTAATAAATATTGTACGAGTTACATGAATTGTTCAACTTAATGTTTGTTTAATTGTTTTTTGTCTTCTACGTCCTTGCAGTTGTTTGTTTTTGTAGTTGAATGGTTTTTTCGACGTGGTTTTTGTTCTTTGTTTTTTTTTTTTTTGAGGTTAGGTTCCAGCCGCATCAGCATGTAAAACAATTAACAAATAATCCGGAACCATTCCAGGGTATTACGAGAAGCAGCGAAAAGTTCTGGCAAGTTAAAACTAAAAACGAGATGCATAATATATAATAACTACTTTCATTTCTTATTTCCTTCTTTTTTTTTTTTTTTTTGTAGTTTGTTTGTTCAGCTTCATTAAAATATGTGAATGCGAATGTTGAATGTTTTTTTTAAATGTTTTTGTTTGTTTTTGTATGCGTTGAGATACATTTTTATAATCATAATGAAAATACATAGATAATGCACATAAAAAATAAACTGATTGGCAATATAAACGAAATGTGCGTGTGAAATGTTTCTTGATCTTGATTTTGATTACGACATTTATGCATATATATATATATGTATATATATATTTATATAAAAGATCCATTTTGTTTATATTCTTTAAATATAATTAAATTTGTTTTTTTTTCTTCTCTTAATTTTTTTTTTTTTTTTTACTTTTTTTCTTCATTTTTTTTAGTTTTTGTTTTTGTAATGCGAGCTTAAAATGTATTGCAACAGGGCCAATTTCCAAATGCTAATAATAAATTTAATTTGAAATTCATACAATTTAGTGAATCGATTGTTAGTACGATAACATACGATTAACATACGATTAACATACGTTTAACATACGATTAACATACGTTTAACATACGATACGATATTCGTAAATGCTTATTTGCTACGAGGGGGAGAAAGGGATAACTGCAGTTCTACCAACTAACCAATGTGTCTGTGTATGTGTGTGTGTTTATGAGTGTGCATGTGTGCGTGTGTGTATGTGTGTGTGTGTTAAAATTACATTAACGATATTAAAAGATATAATAAATAACTAAAAGTAGCATACATACATACAGGGATTCGCTATATGTACTCTATATGTATATGTATATGTATATGTATATAAGTTGTATATATGTATGTGTATGTGTGTGTTTTACCGTTTTGTATTTGTATCATCGCTTATTTAATCAAATGCATATTTTCATATCTCATATTTATATATATGTATATATATTTTATATTTCATATATATATATATATTTAAGCCCCGCCCCTTTTTGTTTTTATTTTTTAAAGAGAATCCCCGCATCTCCCTTTCCTGCTTTTCTGCTTTCCATTAGCTGTTACTCAATCAGCATTCTTAATCTCACTAAGGCTGCGACATGCTTCTCTCTCTCGCTCTCGCTCTCTCACACGCTCGCGTTCTCGTTCCCTTTCCCGCTGTTCCTCTTCAAGTTTAAGCACTTTGCTTTTGAGGCCGCATAGAATTTCAGCTGTTGCAATATTTTTGATTGTGCTTAAATCCAAATGTTGGCTATGATCGTTGTTGTTGTTGTCGTGTTCTCCGTTGCTGTTGCTACTATTGTTGTTGTTGTTGTTGTTGTTGCTTTGCTCTTGCCTTTCCCTTTCTCTTTCCCTTTCCCTTTCCCTTTCTCTTTCTATTTCTCGTTCTCGTTCCATTTCTCTTTCACGTTCCAGCTCTCGCTCCTTTTGCTGTTCCAATTCCAAGCTACGATTAATCGCGTTCAGCAGCTTATGCTTGCCCAGCGCCAATGCAAGGCCAGCTTCGACTTCAGCTTCAGTTGCGGTTGCCAGTGTAACGCCGACGCCGACACCGACGCCGACGCCATTGTTATTCGTTTCACTGTTATCCTTGCTGCAGCTGTTGTTGTTATTCGAATCGGTTTCCATTTCAATGCCATGATTGTTATTGTTGTTGTTGTTATCATCGTATTTACGTGCCAGATCCTCATCGTGTCCATTGTTATTGCTAATCTCAGTTGGCGACGCATCAAACTCCAATTTCACCAGCTGGATATCCGGTGGTGGCGGTGTGGGCGTGGCTGCTGCTGTTGTTGTTGTCGTCGTTGATGCTGGCGTTTGGGCGCGTTGTCGATTTCCATTGACAAGATTCAAAGCTTCCTCATCGCCATGGGAATTGTTGTTGCTGTTTGAGTTGTTGTTGTTGTTGTTATTACTAGAGTTGGAGTTCTTGTTGTTGCTGCTGTTGTTGTTGTTGTTGTTGTTGTTGTTGTTGCTGCTGCTACTGTTACTATTGTTAGTCAACGCATGATTCTCAACCAAACGAATCTTAAAGTTGTTATTGTGCGTCGCTGGCGGTTCGGGTGTCCTTGGTATAATTGTCATGATCGGCTCGTTAATCTCTTGGCTATGCCCATGGGCGTGAGCATGTGCGTAGGCGTGGCTATGATTATTATTCAATGCATCATCATGCTGCTGCTCTGCTGCACTGTTTGGATACATTTCTCGCTCACGTTCTCTCTCAATTTCCATTTCCTTCAGTCGCTTCGCTTCACCGCCGCCCAACTGCTCGGCGCTGTAGTGCATCAAAATCTTGCGCTTGGCCAGATATTTATGTTGCTTGCGTGCCGTGTCCAACATTTTCTTGCTGTTCGCCTGCAAAATCGCATAGTTGCTTTCAGCTGCATCGACCAGACTGTTGCCACTATTGCTGCTGTTGTTGTTGTTGTTATTATTGTTGTTGTTGTTATTGTTGTAGCTGTTGCTGTTGTTGTTATTGTTGCGATTCAGATTCTTAATGAAAGTCTCGGCCAGCGTTGCCTTCGACTTAATATGCTCACGGAAACCAACATAACCCGGCGACTGCATTGGAGTTGGAGTAGATGATGGAGTTGAACCTCCAGCTCTGCCCTCAGCTCCGCTTGGTCCATTGAGTGCCGACTGTTCGAGTGCAGAGGCGCCTGGTCCATAGCCAGCGGCATGGCCACTGGTTATATTGACGCTATGTGTGCCACGCTCATAGCGGCACTCGGTGCCATCGCTGGCATCCAATGGCGAACTAATGTCGCTGGCATCGCTGTCCAAGTTCTTCTGCAAAGTGAAGCAAGCAAATGTTAGCCTATGCAGAAGTGCTTCTTCTTCTTGTAGTTACCTCTGTGTGTAGTCCTTTGATCTTCATGGCTTCGGCAACCTTAAGGAAGACGGGTAAATCCTCATACTTGACATTCACCTGGCCGCTGTACATAAAGTCGAGCAGACCCGCCATGTGGCTGGCTTCGACGTCGGCCATCAGCAATATTGGATGACTCGATGGATTCTCCAGGAAGATTTGCTGAAAGTATGGACTGCAGACGGACAGAACCTACAATAATAAAAACGAAAGAAACACAAAGAAAGAGACAGAGAATGGAAGAAAGGAAGAGAGAGAGAGAGAGAGATGGAGAGAGAGTTAGATTTAGAGTTCCATTGGCTGCGCCTGCTGTTTACCAGTTTGTGTGCCTTGAATATCTTGCCGCCAGCTGCAATCGTCACATCCACCATCTTCTCATCCTTCTGCAGCGTATGAAAGCCGCGACACATGTTGCCATGGAAATTATTCCACGATAGCAGGTACTGATCGATCGTATTGGGATCTGTGTATGTTTGTTGCTGTTGCTGCTGCTGCTGTTGCTGTTGCTTGTGTTGCTGTTGTGCTGCCTGATGCTGTGTTGCCGTAATGTGTATCTGCTGTGCGGTGGTTGGCGGCGAACTGGGACGCGGCGTTGCCGACTGATGTGGATGAGCGAGTTGATGCAGTTGATGTTGCTGCTGCTGTTGCTGTTGCTGCTGTTGTTGTTGTTGTTGCTGTTGCTGCTGCTGTTGTAGTTGCTGTTGCTGTGCTTGTTGTAATTGCTGCTGTGCTTGCTGCTGTTGCTGTTGTATTTGCTGCTGTAGATGCTGCTGCTGCTGTTGCAACAAATGTTGCTGCTGTTGCTGCAAAGATGATTGCAAGCGATGCGGATGCGGCGATAGCGATGGCCCATGACTCATGAATCGCTGTTGTTGCTGATGATGTTGTTGCTGCTGCTGTTGCTGTTGCTGGTGATGTTGCTGTGCCTGCTGTTGTTGTTGCTGCTGCTGCTGTTGCTGTTGTTGTTGCTGCTGTGCTGCTCGAGCATGTTGCTTAATCTTTACCATATTCTCCTGTTGCTCCTGTTCACGCTGCCGCATCAACTCCTGCTTGATCTTAAACTGTTGCATCGATAGATCATCAACACTCTTCGAGAGTTTCACCATGCTGTTGGCGTTGCTGTTGTTGTTACTGGCCAGCATTGGTTTCATATCATACTTGTAATCACCGCCAGCTGCTGCAGCAGCAAGTTTCCTTTCAGCAGCAAGTGCAGCGCGTTCCTTCTGTCGTCGTATGAGCTCATCAATTTCCATATAAGCGCCACTGGTGGCAGCCGCAATGGCTGAGGCAATGATTGGATCATCCTCAAAGACGCTGTCGTCCAGTGTCTCCTTAAGTGTCTTGGTGGACGAGAATAGACGCAATGATGGATCATTAACCTGATCACTGAAATAAACATCCATCAATGTAAAGAAAGGCCATTCGCGACGCTTTGGCTCCTCGGACATTTTGATGGCCTTGTATTCCTGCAAGAGATTGTTCCATTTCTTGATGATCTTGGATAGCGGCAGTGGCACATTTAACTCCCTTTCCACCACACTACAAAAAAAAAAAGAAAAGAAAAGATAGAGAAAAAGAGAGAGAGAGAGAAAGAGAGAGAAATTATAATCTTGGATTAATGCGATAGACGATTGTAGACTTACGCCCAAGCATATTTCGAGGCATTTCTCTTGCCCGTGAAGAGTGGCGAGAGCTCTGCGCGTAATCTGATCAATGATTTGACTTTTTCAGCTTCCCCTGCAAAAAGCAATCAAAATCAAGAAATCAAGAAAAATAAGTAAAAATATAAGAAAAAAAAATACAACAAAAATTAATAACAATAAAAAATGAATTTCAAATTAAACAATTGAACAAATTATGCAATCGTTCAACAGTTATGCAACAGTTGAGCGAGAGAGAGAGAGAGAGGGGAGAGACAGTGCGTGGGTGGCTAACAATAAATATCGCACATGAAATTACTATTGAAGTGTGCGTAAGTACTGCGAGGGTTGCCACAAAACTAACGAAAGTAATCTCTGCAAATGTGTCGAAAATATTTTAATGCTTGATTTTGCAAAATTTTCGTTTCAAATATAAAACAAAAGGCAAAAATATTTAAAAATTAATTTTTAATAATTTTTTTTTTTATTTAATATATTAAAAAAAAATAATAATAAAAAATAATAATAATAATAAAAAATATTTAAACGGGAAATTTCATTAAATAAAATTTCCAAAAAATAAGCAAATGAAAAATATTAAAAATTAATTTTTGAAATTTTTTTTTAAATATTTATAAAAAATAATTTAATAAATATTTTACATTAAAATATTAAAAATAAATCAAATTTTATTTCAATATATAGAAATAAAAAATTTTAATAAATTATTTTTGAAAAATTTTAAAATAATTATAAAAAAAATAATTTAAAATAATTTTGAATTAAAAAATTAAAAATAAATAAAATTTAATATCGAAATTTCTAAAAAAAAAATAGGCAAAAATTAAGCAAATAAAAAATATTAATAAATTATTTTTGAAAATTTTTTAAATAATTATAAAAAAAATAATTTAAAATAATGTTGAATTAAAAAATTAAAAATAAATCAAATTTAATTTCGAAATTTCTAAAAAAAAAAAATAGGCAAAAATTAAGCAAATAAAAAATATTAATAAATTATTTTTGAATTTTTTTAAATAATTATAAAAAAAATAATTGAAAAAAATGTTGAATTAAAAAATTAAAAATAAAACAAAATTTAATTTGAAAATAGAAATTTCTATATAATTGTAAATTATGCGCTTAAAATGATCTACACGGGGCATTGATCTGTACAACAGCAACAGCAACAGCAACAGCAACTGCAACTGCAACAGGCTGCAACTTTCCACTTGTTAGTTGGAACGTGCAACTTGCCACTTGCTACTTGCTACTTGATGCTTGCAGCTTGCCACTTGTAGCTAGCTACTGCAATTCAAGTCAAGTTTAAGTCGCATTGCCGTTAAAGACCTCCAACAACAACAACAACAACAATTTTACTGAATGTTTCAATGAACCCGTCACAGTCCGTCTAACTGTCTGTCAGTCAGTCTGTCCATTCATCCGTCCGTCCGTCGGTCTGTCTGTCAGTTTTAGTCCGTGTCTGATTGCAGACGGAATCATAGCAATCTTTAAGAAATGCCTCAGAAAATCGATGCCTGCTAAAGCTTAAAATCGGCTGCCAGGTGAATAGCATAGCTGCTGCTCGCATTGCCTGCTGCTGCTTGGTTAATTGCTATAACGAATCTAGCAACTTTTACCAGGCGAACCAAAAACTAAAAAAAAAGCTGAAAAAAAAAACAAAATCAAAACCAAAACCGAAACCAAAACCAAATGCAAGATCAGCTTCAGCTTCAGCTGAAACTGAAGTTTGATTCGTTTGCTGGGTTGTGTCGCATCTTGAATATACAGTTACATATACATATATATATATATTTATATGCATGTATCGCAACGTATAACGTATGTATATGTATGTATATATATGTATCTGTGGCATGTGTATATATCATCAAGTATACGCCATGGGCAACAACAGACACAAAACAGCGAACAGCCAACAGCAAACTCCATAATGACTGAAAACTATTCAACGTTGAAGAATTCATTAGCAGATTTCACTTTCGCTCATGACGACGAATCGACAAATCGACAATTCGACGATTCGACGCGACGTTCGCTTATTTCTATTGCCATCTCTCTTTCACTCTTGCTCGCTCACTTTATTTATTTATTTACCGTAATTTCTACTCGTTCACTTTTTTCTTTCTTTCTTTCTTTCTTTCTGTCTTCTGCGAGATGGGATTTATTTATTTTTTTTTTTTTGTGCTTGCTTTTTCGGTTTTTCTGTTTCTGTTTCTTTCGCTCGATTTCTTGTTTCAGCCAGGCCAAGAAGCCACAAGCCACAAGCCAAACAACAAGCTGTGCGCCTGATACTTCGCTTACTTTTTACTTTGCTTATTTTTCGCTTAAGAGAAAATCACTTGAAGCCGGATCTAAAATGATCTTCGTCGCTTTTTTTTTTGTATTTTTTTTGTATTTTTTGTTTTCTTCGCTTTGCTTTGGCACCACAAAAGGAGACTGCCAAGGCCTTGCAGGCTGCCTGAAAAGGGGTCGCTGCTGCAGTGCGGCAGGGTGAAGAAGTACGAGGAGGAGGAGGAGGAGAAGGTTAAAGACATGAGATATAACTGCTGGCAGACAAGAGAGGAGTGCGGTCAACTGACAACCGACAAGCGACAACCGACAAGCGCCAACTGCATTCTAGTTGGACACCACAAAAAATTTACTTTCTAAAACTTGAATTTGGGTTATATTTATATTTATTTTAAAGCAAGAAAAGTTTTTAAAGTTTTTAAAAAAATATTAATGACAATTTTAAGAAATTATAAATAATTTACAAATATTTTAAATATATTAAATAAATTATTAAAAAAATAAATATATAAGAAAATATTAAAATTGATAAAAATTTATTAATAAATTAAAAAAAATATTTTAAATATATTAAATAAATTATTAAAAAATAAATATAAATGAAAATATTAAAATTGATATTTGAAATTTTTTTAAATATATTTTAATAGTAATAAGAAATTAATAAAAATTTATTAATAATTTAAAAAAAATAATTTAAAAATATTTTAAATATATTAAATAAATTATTAAAAAATAATTATAAATGAAAATATTAAAATTGATATTTGAAATTTTTTTAAATATATTTTAATAGTAATAAAAAATTAATAAAAATTTATTAATAATTTAAAAAAAATAATTTAAAAATATTTTAAATAAATAAAAAAAAAATAAATTAAATAACTGATATTTGAAAATGTTTTTTTTTTTAATATATTTGAATAGTATTAAAAAATTAAAAAAAATTTAATTAAAATTTTTATATTTGAATTTTAGGGAATTTATTAAGCAAGAGTTCATCTATTTTTTTTTTTGTTTATATCTATTTATATTTATATATATATATATATTTTTTATTTTATTCACAGATGCATCATCGGGCCAAGGCAAGGCCAGTTAGCGCAATGTGATGTGATATTTATCAGTGGACAGTTTTACAGTTGGCAAAGACTTGTGTTTGATTCATTTTATAGCCTGGCCACAAAGCGATAACCTAGCCCAACCCCAAAACTGTGTGAAAATAAAAACTTCACCTAATAAATATATGAAACATTCATAAGTATGTATAAAGTATGTATGTTTGTATGTTGCATGTAAGATAGATGATAAGCCAAAGATTCGCAAAGCAAAAAATAACAATGACAACGATCAAGCAACAGGCAAGCAACGAGCAAGGGGCATGAGGTAAGGGGAAACGTGCTTGTAAAAGCAACCTCAACCTTCTGTTCGTGACACGTTCAGTTTCCACGCTTCAAACTGAAACTGAAGAAGAGCCACTGAGTCAATGGGCAAGTCAGCAGTGGGAGGTTTTGTGGGAGAAGGTGTAAGCAGTGTGAGCTGCGGCAAGTTGTAGTCGTAGAAGTGTGGCTTATATTGTTGCCCGGGGGAACGCAACTCGTTAACGCGCGTCGACAAAAAAAAAAAAACAAAAAAAAATTTCACTTTCTTTACAACAAGTTTTATGCGTGTGCGCAAGTATTTGTATATGTGTGTGCGAGAGAGACAGAGAGAGAGAGAGAGAGAGAGACAGCAAAGACACGCACAGTCTCAGAGCTTGTCTTCTGGTTTCTACTTTCCGTTCGCGCCCTTTTATGTAACCCAAATCATCTGCAGCTTCTCTGCAGACAAACCGAAATGTTGTCTTAGCAGCAGCAACAGCAACAACAGCAACAACTACAGCAGCAACAGCAGCAACAGCAGCAGCAGAGCACCATCGCGTACCGTTAGTTTCTCTTTTGACCTATATTTGACCAAAGACGCGACGTTATTGTTGTTGTTGCTGTTGCTATTGCTGCTGTTGCTGTTGTTGTTGTTGATTCTTTAGCTGCCTCTCTCTCTCTCTTTCTCTCTTTCTACTTCATCTTCATTTACAAAGCAATCTCTATGTTTTGCCACGCTTCGTTCTTCACTTAACTCTTTACTCACTCGTCACAGTCTCTCTCTCTCTCTCTCTCTCTTTTACTCTTTCATTCTCTTTCTCGCACGCTCGCACGCTTGTGCATGCTTGAAACTATTCACTTCCGTCTGTGGCAGAACCGGTTCTCGGCCTTAGGAACTGCAGACGAGCATTTGCATTTCTTTTTTTTTTTTTGGGAGAATCTACAAACATTTCATTTTCTTCTTCTTCTTTCTTCTCTTCTTTTCATCTATGGCTTTTATTCTATTCTTAGCATTTCTTCACTGCTTTTATTTAGTTTGAATTTTAAACGCAATAATTGGCTTTAAAATTTTAAATTGCTTTTGCTTCCTTTTAGAACTGCCTCTGCCTCTGCCTCTGCTTCTGTCTATGTCTGTCTCTGTCTCTGTCTCTTTGTCTGTCTGTCTCTGTCTCTTTCTCTGTCTGTCTCTGTCTCTTTCCCTTCTCTTCACCCAATGCAAGTATTTTTATTCTTTATTCCCCTTTCCCTTTGCCTTTCTATTTTTATTTTATTTTTTTTGTTTGTTTGATCAAATGCGAAATTGTTCAGCGTGACGTTTCGCTTTTTCACAGTTTCAGTTTTTTTTGCTTTTTCTACTACTTCTTCTGCTGCTGCTGCTGCTGCTGCTGCTGCTGCTGTTGCTGCTGCTGATTTTCTTGTCTTTCTATTTCAATTATTTCTCCATCTATTTCTGTCTATTCTTTGCGTGAGAATCTCTAATTGTGTCAGGATTGTATTTCATCTTCTTGCTTCTTTCTTCTGTTGCTTTTTTCTTCTGTTGCTTCTTTCTTCTGTTGCTTCACTTTGTTGGCCTACTCAGCATAAGCAGAGGCGAAAGTGATTTTTTTTTTTGTGTGGAATGTGGAAAGTATATAGCATAACTAACTAGCTAAATAATTGACAATACTATCGTCTATGCGATAGTTTAACGATAGTTTTGATTTTTCATTACAATTTCTGGCAATTCTTTGAAGCAAGAAAACTTTTGTTTCAATTCTAAAAGTGTTTAAACTTTTGAACTGTGTGACTGTGCTTACAACAGTGACAGCTAAAAGTATATTTCACAGGCAAAAGCCAAAGAGATCAAAAGCAATCTTTGACATTCGAATGAAGCTGGCCATGAATACAATTTGTACAATGTGAAACTCTTGTTCGATATGCAATGCCAAGGCGAATGCAAGAATTCGACTGTTGCTGCTGCTGCTGTTGCTGTTGCTGCTGCTGTGCAGTGACTGCAACAACAACAACAACTAAAAGTCTGCAAATGAAATACAAGACGAGCTGCTTGCGGCTTTCCAACAAGACAAGACAAGACAACGTTTGCAGTCGTTTTGCTTTTCTACTTGCTGTCTGCATTTCTTAAGAGTTTTCTCCGACACAGCTACAGTTTGCAGTCATAGCCGCAAATGCGCATACGCCCCGTGCGCCGGCTTGCTGTGTAAGTCATCGACCAGGTAACAGCAACAGCAGCCACTAGAGGCTGGCATTTAATTCTCGGCTTTTACTTTCTCCCAAATGATGCAGAAATGTTTTTTTTTTTTTTCCATAATCTAAATGTGATGCGAATGCGACTATTTTTTCTTTTTTCTTTTTTCTTTTTTCTTTTGTTGCTTTTTTCTTTTCTTTTTTTTATTTGTTTTCATTTCTTTTGAATTTTTGTATTTTTTTTTTGTTTTTCTGTTGCTGCTGTTTTATTTAACAATATTTTCCAATGAAAATCATTAGAAAAGACAAAAGTCAAAGTTGCTAATTAACAGAAAACAGCTCATTGTTGTTGTTGTTGTTGTTGTAGTTTTCCACTTGTTATTACTTGCTTGGCAGTTGCCACTTGCCACTTGCCGCTGGCTTTAAAAAGACTTTTCTCTTTGCAATTTCCATTTTGAAGTTGAATGTACGCTAAGCGTCTGTTGGAAATTCCGTACTACTTATAAATATGATCAGGCAGACAGATAGACGGACGGATGGACAGACGAATAGTCCGACGTATAATGAAGAGAAACAGCAAAACAGTGCAGAGAGAGAGAGAGAGAGAGAGAGAGATGGCAGCGGGGGCACTGACAACAATATGATCGTCGTCATTATGCTCTTGATTATATATTATTGTAATCAGAAGTAATTTAGGAAACACACAAACAGTGCGAGCTGTCTGTATGTGTGTGTGTGTGTGTGTGTAAGTATATATAAAATATATCTGACATATAGTTTTTCTTGCACGCTTACTCGACTGCTAGCTCTATCTCTCTCTCTCACTCTCTCTCTCTCTCTATCTCTTGCTCTGTCTCTATCTCTGTTATAAACCTGCTTAAAGCTGTTTCTGCTGAAAATCGCCTGTTGCATTTCTTATTGCTCTCTGTCTGCCATCTTTCGTTAGTCTTCGCTCTGCTGTTTGCTTTGTCTAACAGAAGGTTTATGAACTTTAACAAAGATTTTTCCTTCTTTCGTTGCATTTCGCTTCGTTTCGTTTCATTTTATTTTTCTTTTCGTTTTTCGTTTTTCGTATTCGTATTTCTTTCCTTTGCGCTGTTTAACATGCACTTGAGAGTTTTACTTTTGTGTTTTTCGTTTTACGTTTACGTTTCTTTCATTGGGAAAGTGCAACGCGACGTATGCGCAACTTCTCTACTCTAACTACCGCATAAGTTTATCTTGTCTTTTTTTATTATTTATCTTCACTTTTTTCAATATATTTTTATTTATTTTTTTTCTTTTTTTTTTGTCTGTAAATATTTGCATTTTCTAATTATTGTTATGATTTGATTTATTGTCGTTTAATTTTTAATTAAATGAAAGTCACTTTTCATTTCATCTTAACTTTTGAATTCTGAATCTCAAGTCTTAAAGATATACAAAAAAATTATTTAAAATAACTTTATAATATTTGTTGTCAGTTTTATGCGTCAGTTTAGCTTAATACTGCTAAGCTCAGACACAGAGACAGAGACACACACACACACATACACATACGTATATAACATACAACTTTCACTTTGCGCTGTCAGAAGCAGAAACAGCAACAAAAGCAAAGCAAAAGTAAAGCTCTAATGTTAATGTAAATAGCGGTAAGAGCCAGAGTACACACTCACACACACACACACACATACACACACACGCATATAGACGCATATAGTTACGTGCCATAGATGCGATCGTGTAGATAGACTGAAAGACAAAAGGTTCAAAATGACTTTGGCGCGTCTCGCAAAATTGCAAAATTCAAACAAAAAGCAAAAATAAAAATACAAAAAAAAAAAAATAAAATTAAAAAAAAAAAACCAAATCATTCATTAAACATATTGCGACTGCAAATAGCAAAAAAAATAAAATCAGAGAAATAATTCAAAAAGTCAAAATAAATTTTGGCATCTTACATAAAAAAAAAACTAGAGACTTAACCTTCGCCAGATGAAAGCCGCAAAGAAAAAAAAAAAAAAAAAATATAATTAATATTTTATTTCAAATTATCAAATTTATTTTTGCTGCTGCTTCTTCTTTTCGTTTTTTGTTTTTGCCTAAGCAATTATACACTTGCCTGTCTGTCTGTCTGTCGCTTTACAGTTTTAATATGTATTCAAATTTGTTAAAGTCGCAGCTGAAATGCTGAATTAAGCCTTTTATTTAATTGCCACAAGCAAAAGGTGTAAAATTTACACGAACTTAAAGATAAAAGTGTGTGAGAGTGTGTGTGTGCTGTGTGTGTGTGATGTCAAGAGAGTCAAGTCTTCAGTCTTGTCGCTGCAATTGAGGTGAACCTAAAGTGAAAGTTCTAATAAGTCGTCGAGTACTCACACTCGCACTCGCACTCACATTCGCATTCACATTCACATTCATACTCACAGTCAGCCATGCGGGCAGCCATCAAATGCTGGCTTAAATTGTAGCTCATAAAGCAAGAAAGAAAGAGAGAGAAAGAGAAGGTGGCACAGAGGGTGGGGGGATTTGGGTGGTTGCACGAGCCACTGTTGTGGTAGTCCAAAAACTGGCAAAAAAAACTGTCTGGGAACAAAGGCAATGGCAAAAACAAAATGTTAGACTGATAGATGATAGATCTGAGCAAAAGACTGAAATGAAATTGTATTTCTTTTCTTTTTCTTTTTCTTTTCTTTTCTTTTTCAAATATTTCTTTTGTTTTTTTTTTTTTATTATGCTTTTCGTGCTATTGTATCTTTTGTAAGCAACAAAAGATACATTTGTATCTATTAGTCATTAGCTGAAATTCGAATCGTAGCTGCAATTCTGTTGAAACTTAAATATGATTAGCTTGAAAAATTTAGACTTTGGTTTCAGTTTCAGTTTCGGGTTTTTGAATTTTAACATTTTGGTTATTTTCCAAAAATCGCTTTCATCTCTTTGACATTTTATGCATTATTTTTTTTTTGTGCGTTGAGATTACATAAAATATATTTTATGTCATTTTATTTTTTTGTCGCTTTTCTTCTACTTTAAATTTGATGGCCAATTAAATGGCTTAAACTATAACGGCAAACAACAAACTTTCATAGAATTAATAAGCATTGCATAATTTTTAACTACGTGTTGGAATTTTCTACATAAACATAGAGCTGATATATATATATATATATATGTATCTGTAGTATAGAGTAAATATATAAATGTAGGAAGCGAAAACGCAAAGTTTCAACTACAAAATGTGTTAAACTCACGCAAAGTTTTCACGGAGGATTATTAGAGTTAGAAAGCAAGACCAACACTTTGGTCTGGCCAAGATGAAGCCTTAACTATTGCTACTTGGCTTTAACAATTCTCTTTAACAATGCAGAATACATATTCATATCGTATCGTATATCAACGTATCGTATCTCATCGTAAAATTT
>JBAMBR010001965.1:0-10792 GCA_037044475.1 Zaprionus obscuricornis
TAATGGTGCGCCGACACCGGTTTCTCCAACCACACGCACAGCAACATGAATTTTGTCGGTCTCCGAAACGTTGGGAAACTGTAGGAGTGAAAATATATAATATTGAAATTAATTTTAATAATATAAAAAAATTAATAATAATTAAATTAAAATGAATTAATTATTTTATATTAAAAATTTAATTAAATTAAGTTAGTAAAAAAATTATAAATTATAATTATATATAAATATTAAACTAATTAATAAAAAAATGAAAAAAATAAGAAAAATTTAATTTTAACAATATAACAAAAATAACAATTAAATTAAAATTTATTTATTATTTAATTTAAAAAAAAAAATGTAATTTAAAAATTATATTAAAATTATATTATATAATTATATTAATATTAAATTTATTATATTATTATTATAAAAAAATAAAAACATCTAAAAAAAATTAAAAATTTTATTTGTATAATATAAAAATAAAATAAATAAAATAATTTACAAAAAACAAATGTAATTTATATTATCAATTCTTTATAAATATTAAAATTTAATATATTATTATTAAAAAAAATATATATAAAAAGTTAAAAAAAAATTATAAATTTAATTTTTATAATATAAAAATAAAATAATTAAATTAAAGAGAAATAATTATTTACTATTAAAAAATTATTATTTAAAATGTATATTATGAATTATTTATAAATATTAAGTTTTTATATTATTATTGTTAGCAATGTCACGCACGAGGCAAATGTGTTGGATTGCGTCAGCTGTACCTACAAGGTAGGCTGTATTTTCGGTTGATTAATTTATCGATTTAATTCAAGCTTTAATAATAAAAAAAAATATGTAAATTGTTAATAAAAATAATTAACAATAATAATATTAAAAACTTAATATTTATAAATAATTTATAATATACATTTTAAATAATAATATTTTAATATTAAATAATTAATTTATCTTCAATTAAAATAATTAAATATTATATTATTAAAATTTAATTTTTAATTTTTTTTTTAACTTTTTATATATATTTTTTTTAATAATAATATATTAGATTTTAATATTTATAAAGAATTGATAGTATAATTTTTAATTTACATTTTTTTTTTTAAATTAAATAATAAATAAATTTTAATTTAATTGTTATTTTTGTTATATTGTTAAAATTAAATTTTTCTTATTTTTTTCATTTTTTTATTAATTAGTTTAATATTTATATATAATTATAATTTATAATTTTTTTACTAACTTAATTTAATTAAATTTTTAATATAAAATAATTAATTCATTTTAATTTAATTATTATTAATTTTTTTATATTATTAAAATTAATTTCAATATTATATATTTTCACTCCTACAGTTTCCCAACGTTTCGGAGACCGACAAAATTCATGTTGCTGTGCGTGTGGTTGGAGAAACCGGTGTCGGCGCACCATTATACTTTGATCTGTTAAATCATCGCATATTGCAAAAGGTTAATAAGGGTTCTAATCATGAGGTCTACAGTGGCATTGCAATTGGAACATTAATTTCGGCTTTCTGCGTCTTTGGCTTCGCACTTTTCATCATATTTCAAAGGCGTCGATTTAAGGCACGCGCCCAGGGACCAACCCATTTGACCACGCCCACAGACATTAATTTTGGGAATTTGAGTTGTGCGTCTGGTATGCCGGGTGATAGTGCTGGTGGATTGAGTGGCAGCACATTGCAACAGGATTGTCATGAAATGCAGACGCTAATACCACGTTCACGTTATCATATTGAATTGCTGCCCGAGCATACATTGGAATATCAGACGAGTACAACAGCGGCAGCCACAGCCACAGCACCTCTACCCAATGGTAATACTAATGGTCCAGTTACACGACGCGGAGATCAAGGGGATGCGGCTCTAGAGCTAAGCATTGCTGGCGTTCATAATCTGTCTCAGCTGCCGCTATGTGCTGCAACGTCAGAGAACGCTAAAAGCCTGCAGGAAAACAAGTTGCAAGAGACAAAAGCTTTCTACATTCCGTATCGTCATACACCGCCCAATGCAGTCGCATTACCAGCTGCCGGCAATGCAGGCAGCAAACAGTGTGCCAATATAAGCAGTGATGGCAGTAGCTTAGAGGTTGCTGTGCCACCCAATTCGTTGCCGTTGGTTACCACAGTGCCGGGTTTGGGTAATGTTGGTAGTTCACGACGTAGTGGCAGCCTAAGCAGCAGCAGTGCCAGCAGCAGCAGCAGTGGCAGTAAGAAGCAATTTCATACAAATTTCGCACGACATTCGAATTCCAATGATGGCATCTGTCTGTTGGCCGAAGAGGAATCGGCAGCGACATTAACTCCAACATCAGAGCATGAGTATGCATGTGCTAGCTTAACAAATGGTTTCAAGCTACCCGCCGATATGACAACAACAAAAACAACAGCAACAGCAGTAGCAACAAAAAATGCAACTGCAAATAAAAAGCAAAATTCAAGTAATTCAAATAATTACAGCAACAATAATAATAAAAGCAGCGGCAATCAACAGAAGCAACATACGATTGCTGCTGTACAGCTAAAGGATCGCCAACATCATCAGCATCCACATGTATCCATAGTTCCTGCCAACGGGCCACATGGTGGTGGTACACATCCAGTGACCGTTAACAACAAAAAAGCGACAAATTCAGTGGCCAAACAAACTTGGCCAGTTGCAGCAACAGCTCTGCATCGACGCGCTCAAGTTGATCCCAATGGTTGAGATTGATCTCTCAAAAATTAAAGCCATTAAATAATTGTCTCCTCGCCAAGCAAAAAGTATTCATTGAAGCTACTATTGCACACATACACACACACACACACACACACCAATAAGCACATATAGTATACCCAATATATACTAGCACACACACACACACATTTACAGTTCGAAACATTCCATAAAATATATTGGATTTATTATATATAGTTAGATGTGTGCGATATACATATACATATATATAAAGATATAAAATTAGATTTATCTAGTGCACATTTTGAGATACATTTTATAAATGTATTTAACTTCAATAACTGAAGGTGAACTATGATTATATAAGCAGCATATTTATACATACAACATATACAAACGAGTACACACATACCAACACATAACAAACACACACACAAACAAATATATATATATATATATTAAATATTTGAAATTAATTTAAGCATATGACATTTTTATCATATAATATTATCTTAGTTTTGTTTAGTTGTTGTGTTTTTTTTTTTCTTCTCATGTATTCTTTCTTTCATTAATGGAGGCTAATTATAATTATTATTATCATTATTATCATTATTATTATTATTATTATTATTATTATTATTATTATTATTATTATTATTATTATTATTATTTGTATTTGTTTCATCTGAAAGCATAGACATGTGACAGACATAAATCAAATTCCGTAATAATATATTTATTATATTTATTATGCACACATAGCCAAAAAAAAATAAAAAAAAAAAAAACAAAGCAAATAGACAACAGATATGCAATAGCCCAAACATACTCACATACACATACATATACATACACATACAACTTCCATACACATACACACATAAATAAATGCAACCACAATAGTCAAACGTGTTCATATCAAATAAAAGTAAATATTTATCATACATACATACATACATACATACATACATACATACATGCATACATACATACATACATACATACATACGTACATTCATACACACACACGCACATATTTATAAATATACATAAACACATAGGCAAAATAATTATTTTCCGTATAAAGAATTTGCTGCATTTTGTTTGTTCATTTGTTTAGAATGATTTTTTTTTTTACTTTTTGTTTTAATATAAATATATTTTTTTTAAATACATATATAAATCTGTACACATATTTTTCTTGTTTATTACCGATGTATCAAATGTACCTGATTATATTCATTCATTTTGCATTTCGTTAGGCGTTTATTTTCCAGCAAAAAAAAAAAAAAAAAAAAATACCAATAATAATCTACAGAGAATTTTGCATTGTCATAGTAAAAAAAAAAAATAAAAATAATTGCACAGATTCATTCGTTTTTATGCCTAACACGCATTCCAAATGTACCGCAGCCGTATTGTACGAATCTATCCCTAGTACCGACAGTACCTTTGTTTGTACAAACAACAAAACCTGTAGTTATGCCCCAAGCACATACACATACACAAACACACACACAGATACACAAACACTCATGCATTCATATACATACATAGATATATAATACATATACAAACAGAGCAATAACCACAAACTCATACACACACACATTCACATTCTCGTTCCAAAGTAATTTACGTGTAAAATGAGAAGCGAAATTTTATATAAAAAAAAATATACACATACATACTACACACACACAGAGACATTCCAATTCTATAGACATATGAATAATATTATAAATACACATAAAAAAAAAAATTGTAATGATAAACAAACTATACATACAATATAAATACATATATATATATATATATATATATATATATGAAATCGGAATATAATTAGTGACAAATTTGAATTGAACGAAAAGATATATGTATTTATATATATATATATATATATATATATGAATATATATTGTCTAATCCGTAAATAAACGGATACGTTAAAGAACTGTAACTGTATACGTATTTAGATGTAAGTGCAATAATATTTATATATATAAAAATCTTTACGATCCAAAGCTCGAATAATACAAATATAAATCACAATACAAAACAAACAATAGTACCTTTCCACATAAGCATAAAGTTACAATATGTATTCCAATTGCTGAATGATTACACAGTACATATATATATATATATGTATGCTATATATTATATATATATATATATATATATGCATGATCTCTCTGTTGAATTGCAGTGCATATGCTCATACATACATGCATATATACGTGTATATTATCGTAATCAATTGTCATAGAATACACTAATTCAATTTGTGTTCACATTCAATAATAATAAGCCACAAAAACTTCCAATATTTCCAGAACAAAAATTCAACTTAATGTTAAATCAAAATCTTCGTGAACGATTCCAATATACAAAAAAAAATAATAATAATAATAAATGAAATAAAAAATTATTGTATACAATGTGTAGAAGAAAATTTTAAATATTGATGTACGCATAAACTTTGCATTTATTTCAAACAAAATAAAAACTAACAAAAAAAGAAAAAGAAAAACAAAATTTCATAAATATTCCGCAACATGAACTCAAAATTCCTAAAAGAAAGTTGAAGAAACAGAAAAAATAAATAAATAAAAATAAAACATAAACAAATTTAATCGCATAAAGAAATGAAACAAGAAAAAATATTACAAAAAAAATATATATATAACAACAAGTTATTATACAGCTAAAAAAAGATAAAAAATTTATGTAATTAAAATTTATGAAAATTAGAAATAAGCTAAAATACATGTTTGAAAAAAAAAACAAAACAAAAAAAAAAAACCAACAAAAAACCGATAAAAAAAAAAATTAAAAATTAAAAATGGACGAAGTGAAATTATGAAAAATAACTGCGATTGTGATCGCTATGTAAGTGGATGTGATAAATGTTTAAATTATTTAAGCGCAAAAACAAAAACACAATAAAAAAAAAACAAAATAAAAAAAAAAAAACAAAATAAAATAAAATAAAATTAATTATTTGATAGCATGAAAATGCGTAATGCGACTTTTGCATATGGTTTGGCTAAAATACTTGTAGTAGTTACAAAAAAAAAAGATACAAAAAAGAAAAACAAAAATAGAAAACAAAAACTAAGAGTCCACTAAAATTATAAGTGAGAATAACTATATATGTTCTTGACTCTCTGGTAAAGCTGATCCTAAAACATTTCTTTCGCCACTAAGCATCATTAATGCGTTTATGTAATATTAGTTTGAGTTTTAAGTCCTATGCTGAATATACTTGCTGAGCAAAACTTGAACACAAATTGACACACATACAAGTATGTACATACGTACATATATATTTTGCCATTATGTATATTTATATTTGTGTGCCAGATTATATTCTACATACAATATTTGCGTATATACATACTTGTATTTACACATGTATGTATGTAAATTACATAAAAAATACACTGGTTATTTTTTTTTTGTTTTATATTTTGTTATTTTTCTTTTCAGCTTTTAAGGAATTTTGCGTACAATCATTACTGTCAGATATTTAAATAGGGCAACCAACTAAAATATGTTTTTGTTTATATATTTTAATTATATTTTGTTTATTTTTTTATTTATTGTTTTTTGTATATATATATATATGTATTTATATATATATATAAATTGTATTACATATATACTTGCCACACTACTAATGAGGTATACAGAATGAGGACTTAAAACTCAAACTAATATTACATAAACGCATTAATGATGCTTAGTCGAAAGAAATGTTTTAGGATCAGCTTTACCAAAGAGTTAAGAACATATATAATTATTCTCACTTATAATTTTAGTGGACTCTTAGTTTTTGTTTTCTATTTTTGTTTTTCTTTTTTGTATCTTTTTTTTTTGTAACTACTACAAGTATTTTAGCCAAACCATATGCAAAAGTCGCATTACGCATTTTCATGCTATCAAATAATTAATTTTATTTTATTTTATTTTGTTTTTTTTTTATTTATTTTGTTTTTTTTTTATTGTGTTTTTGTTTTTGCGCTTAAATAATTTAAACATTTATCACATCCACTTACATAGCGATCACAATCGCAGTTATTTTTCATAATTTCACTTCGTCCATTTTTAATTTTTAATTTTTTTTTTATCGGTTTTTTGTTGGTTTTTTTTTTTGTTTTGTTCTTTTTTCAAACATGTATTTTAGCTTATTCCTAATTTTCATAAATTTTAATTACATAAATTTTTATCTTTCTTTAGCTGCATAATAATTTGTTGTTTTATATATATTTTTTTTTTGTAATATTTTTTTTCTTGCTTCATTTCTTTATGCGATTAAATTTGTTTATGTTTAAAGTGTTTTATTTTTATTTTTGTTTTTTATTTTTTTCTTTTGTTTTTTTCAACTTTCTTTTAGGAATTTTGAGTTCATTTTGCGGAATATTTATGAAATTTTGTTTTTGTTTTTTATTTTTTTTTGTTAGTTTTTATTTTGTTTGAAATAAATGCAAAGTTTATGCGTACATCAATATTTAAAATTTTTTTCTACACATTGTATACAATAATTTTTTATTTCATTTGTTATTTTATTTTATTTTTTTTTTGTATATTGGAATCCTTTACGAAGATTTTGATTTAACATTAATTTGAATTTTTGTTCTGGAAATATTGGAAGTTTTGTGGCTTATTATTATTGAATGTGAACACAAATTGAATTAGTGTATTCTTTGTCAATTGATTACGATAATATATACATACATATATATGCATGTATGTATGAGCATATGCACTGCAAATTAACAGAGATCATGCATAATAATATATAGCATACATATATGTATATATGTATTGTGTAATCATTCAGCAATTGGAATACATATTGTAACTTTATGCTTATGTGGAAAGGTACTATTGTTTGTTTTGTATTGTAATTTATATTTGTATTATTCGAGCTTTGGATCGTAAAGATTTTTATATATATAAATATTATTGCACTTACATCTAAATACGTATACAGTTACAGTTCTTTAACGTATCCGTTTATTTACGGATTAGACAATACATATGCATATATATATATATATATATATATATATATATATACATATATGTATATATATATACATATATCTTTTCGTTCAATTCAAATTTTTCACTAATTAGATTTCGATTTCAATATATATATATATATATATGTATGTATATTGTATGTATAGTTTATCATTATAATTTTTTTTTTCTTGTGTATTTATTATATTATTCATATGTCAATAGAATTGGAATGTCTCTGTGTGTGTGTAGTATGTATGTGTATATTTTTTTTATATAAAATTTCGCTTCTCATTTTACACGTAAATTACTTTGGAACGAAAATGTGTGTGTGTGTGTATGTGTTTGTGGTTATTGCTCTGTTTGTATATGTATTATATATCTATGTATGTATATGAATGCATGAGTGTCTGTGTGTCTGTCTGTGTGTGTATGTGCTTGGGGCATAACTACAGGTTTTGTTGTTTGTACAAACAAAGGTACTGTCGGTACTAGGGATAGATTCGTACAATACGGCTGCGGTACATTTGGAATGCGTGTTAGGCATAAAAACGAATGAATCTGTGCAATTATTTTTATTTTATTTTATTTTTTTTTTATTATGAAAATGCAAAATTCTCGGCTGATTATTATTGGTATTTTTTTTTTTTGCTGGAAAATAAACGCCTAACGAAATGCAAAATGAATGAATATAATCAGGTACATTTGATACATCGGTAATAAACAAGAAAAATATGTGTACAGATTTATATATGTATTTAAAAAAATATATATTTATATTAAAACAAAAAGTAAAAAAAAACATTCTAAACAAATGAACAAACAAAATGTAGCAAATTTTTTTTATATGAAAAATAATTATTTTGCCTATGTGTGTATGTATATTTATATGTATGTGTGTGTGTTTGTGTGTATGATAAATATTTACTTTTATTTGATATGAACACTTTTGACTATTGTGGTTGCATTTATGTATGTGTTGTGTATGTGTATGGAAGTTGTATGTGTATGTATATGTATGTATATGTGAGTATGTTTGGGCTATTGCATA
Organism: Zaprionus obscuricornis; assembly: GCA_037044475.1. Lineage (NCBI taxonomy): Eukaryota > Metazoa > Arthropoda > Insecta > Diptera > Drosophilidae > Zaprionus > Zaprionus obscuricornis. The sequence goes on from JBAMBR010001965.1 coordinate 8,789, forward strand.
TCTGTTGTCTATTTGCTTTGTTTTCTTTTTCATTTTTTTTTTTTTTGGCTATGTGTGCATAATAAATATAATAAATATATTATTACGGAATTTGATTTATGTCTGTCACATGTCTATGCTTTCAGATGAAACAAATACAAATAATAATAATAATAATAATGATAATAATAATCATAATAATAATTATAATTAGCCTCCATTAACGAAAGAAAAAATACATAAAAAGAAAAAAAAAAAACAACAACTAAACAAAACTAAGATAATATTATATGATAAAAATGTCATATGCTTAACTTAATATATATATATATATTTATGTGTTTGTATGTGTGTGTGTGTGTGTGTAGGTATATGTGTACTCGTTTGTATATGTTTTATGTATAAATATGCTGCTTATATAATTATAGTTCACCTTCAGTTATTGAAGTTAAATACATTTATAAAATGTATCTCAAAATGTGCACTAGATAAATCTAACTTTATATCTTTATATATATGTATATATCGCACACATCTAACTATATATAATAAATCCAATATATTTTATGGAATGTTTCGAACTGTGAATGTGTATGTGTGTGTGCTAGTATATATTGGGTATACTATATGTGCTTATTGGTGTGTGTGTGTGTGCAATAGTAGCTTCAATGAATACTTTTTGCTTGGCGAGGAGACAATTATTGAATGGCTTTAATTTTTGAGAGATCAATCTCAACCATTGGGATCAACTTGAGCGCGTCGATGCAGAGCTGTTGCTGCAACTGGCCAAGTTTGTTTGGCCACTGAATTTGTCGCTTTTTTGTTGTTAACGGTCACTGGATGTGTACCACCACCATGTGGCCCGTTGGCAGGAACTATGGATACATGTGGATGCTGATGATGTTGGCGATCCTTTAGCTGTACAGCAGCAATCGTATGTTGCTTCTGTTGATTGCCGCTGCTTTTATTATTATTGTTGCTGTAATTATTTGAATTACTTGAATTTTGCTTTTTATTTGCAGTTGCATTTTTTGTTGCTACTGCTGTTGCTGTTGTTTTTGTTGTTGTCATATCGGCGGGTAGCTTGAAACCATTTGTTAAGCTAGCACATGCATACTCATGCTCTGATGTTGGAGTTAATGTTGCTGCTGATTCCTCTTCGGCCAACAGACAGATGCCATCATTGGAATTCGAATGTCGTGCGAAATTTGTATGAAATTGCTTCTTACTGCCACTGCTACTGCTGCTGGCACTGCTGCTGCTTAAGCTGCCACTACGTCGTGAACCACCAACATTACCCAACCCCGGCACCGTAGCAACCAACGGCAACGAATTGGGTGGCACAGCAACCTCCAAGCTGCTGCCATCGCCGTTCATATTGGCACACTGTTTGCTGCCTGCATTGCCGGCAGCTGGTAATGCGACTGCATTGGGCGGTGTATGACGATACGGAATGTAGAAAGCTTTTGTCTCTTGCAACTTGTTTTCCTGCAGGCTTTTAGCGTTCTCTGACGTTGCAGCACATAGCGGCAGCTGAGACAGATTATGAACGCCAGCAATGCTTAGCTCTAGAGCCGCATCCCCTTGATCTCCGCGTCGTGTAACTGGACCATTAGTATTACCATTGGGTAGAGGTGCTGTGGCTGTGGCTGCCGCTGTTGTACTCGTCTGATATTCCAATGTATGCTCGGGCAGCAATTCAATATGATAACGTGAACGTGGTATTAGAGTCTGCATTTCATGACAATCCTGTTGCAATGTGCTGCCACTCAATCCACCAGCACTATCACCCGGCATACCAGACGCACAACTCAAATTCCCAAAATTAATGTCTGTGGGCGTGGTCAAATGGGTTGGTCCCTGGGCGCGTGCCTTAAATCGACGCCTTTGAAAGATGATGAAAAGTGCGAAGCCAAAGACGCAGAAAGCCGAAATTAATGTTCCAATTGCAATGCCACTGTAGACCTCATGATTAGAACCGTTATTAACCTTTTGCAATATGCGATGATTTAACAGATCAAAGTA
>JBAMBR010001966.1:0-36902 GCA_037044475.1 Zaprionus obscuricornis
CTGCTGCTGCTGGACACTAGACACTGCACACTGCACACTGACACAGCGCTAACCATGCGGCATGCAGTCAAAGACAAAAGCATTTTTTTTGTTAACGTTTATTATTCTTTCTTATTAATTGAAAAGAAAAAAAGAAATAAAAATATAATAAAATAAAATTAGTGCAAAAAAAAAATTATTGGTTAAATTTGTCAAGTGAAATATTTTTAATAAATGCGAGTAAATCAAGTTTGAAAAAAAAAAAATAATAAAAGTAATTGCCGAATATGAAATACTCTGCCAAGCTGCAATGACAAGTTTTGCCTAGATAAAAAAATGCAATTTTTGAGTTAATATTTTAATGGCAGTTTTAGTTTTAGTGAGTTACCAACTAGTGCGCATAACTAATATACTCTTGCAAAGTGTATAAAACGCACAAAGACACAAAGTAAAAAAAAACCATAAAAATTGCTATTGATATGACTTTAAGCGCAGCAGAATGTCAACGTTATACTCTATATACTTTTTTTTACACATCAATTTTAAATTAAGCGCGAAAAGCAGATAAACATTACAACAAGTATTACATGGACGACTAGCAAATGCTCTGTAATTTGTTAAATTACAAATAATTATACTCAATAATAGAAATGTAAAATAAATGTAAAAACAAATAAAAATTATATATTGTAAATGCTTAAATAATTTTTAATATATTTTTAAATTAAATTAATTTTTATTTATTTTATAAATAACATTAAAAAATTAAAAAACATTAAATTCTCAATTTATTTTAAATTCATTTTTAATTTAATTTTAAAAATCTTTTAAAATATGCATAAACATTGAATAGAAAGAAAAAAAATATATAAAATTGTTTTTTTTTTTTACCATTTAATGAGCTTTCAAAGCTCAGCTAAATCAACTTAAAGCTCTTTATAGAAAAATTTCAACAATTCTTAATTCCGCATACATTCTGAAGATTAAGGCAACTTTATTTTTTAAATATTTATTTAAATATATTTATATTTATTTAATATTTAATATATTTATTTAAATATTCATTTATATATATATTTTCTTCAGCTTCTGCATAAGCATTGAAAACAATTGTTTGCAACTACTCAATGTGGCGTATAATTAATTTTTAAATAATAAAATAAAATGCAGTCAATAACAAAAAAAAAAGTATATTTAAAAAAAAATAAACATGAACATTTCATGTATTGTAAAACATGTAGCGCAGAAATGCTGCAACGAATGAGAAACGTGCAACGTTTTCACTTCAATTTCGACGGGCAATAAATAATAATTGTGCTGCATTTAAACCGCTTAAAAAGACGAAAAGAAAATTGATGCTGAGGTGCGTGTAACAGTGTGCATAACAACAGTGCTGCAGAAAAGTATATTAACATATGTTTATTTATTTGGAAATAATTTAAAGCAATTTGTTAAAGTTGGATTTTTTTTTGATTTAGCAAATATATTAAAAAATATTTTGAAAAAGATTTTTTTTTTTTGAAATTTTTATTATTTTTGTTTAGCTTTCAAAAATATTTTTTTAAACTTAAAAAATTTGTAGAATTTTTTCTTTATATTTTTTTTTAAATATTTTATATTTTTAATATTTTTTTAATCGTTTTCTAATTCTATATAATTATTTATATAGAAATAATTTAAAGCAATTTGTTTTAAGTTGGAATTTTTTTTTGATTTAGCAAATATATTAATAAATATTTTGAAAAATGGTTTTTTTTTAAATTTTTATTATTTTTGTTAAGCTTTTAAAAATATTTTTTTAAACTAAAAAAATTTGTAGAATTTTTTCGTTTTTAATTTTTTTAAATATTTTATATTTTTAATATTTTTTAATTGTTTTATTTATCTTCACGATATTAAATTTTTTTTTAGATGGTTTTTATTTTAAATTAAAAAAATTTTTTTTTGGTTTTTTAATATTTTTGTTTTTTTTTTAATTTTTTTTTTTTTAGATTTAAAATTTTTTTTTTATTTAAAAATTTTTTTTTTCAAATTTAAAATTTTATAAATTTTATTTTTTTTTAGATTTTCAACGTTTTTTTGATTTTTAATTTTTTTTTAAATTTAAATTTTTTTTTGTGGATTATAAATTTTTATTTTTAATATTTAGTATTATATAATTTTGATTACCAGTAGAAAATAAAAAATATGTCTCTGTGTGTGTCTGGTAACAATTTGGCAAACGTTGCGTATACGTAACGAGCAAAGTAAATTGATTGCAAGACGCAATGAGGCGCGTCCTGTAAAACCACTTAAAACATGCCTCAATACATGCCATAAACTCAACCCAGCACAAGCAAAGCAAGCGACTCCAAGTCATCGTAGTCATAGCCAAAGACGGAGACGGAGACGGAGCATCGTAGTTGGAGTTGAAGTTGAATGCGTAGGCGAAGGCAAAGGCGAAGACGCAAGTTACAGTCTTTGGGGCTTACACATAACAACAGTAAATGCAAATAACAAACATACAGTGTGTATACTGGAGAGAGAGAGAGAGAGAGTGATAGAGAGAGATAGAGAAAGTCAGCGAGTGCAAAACCGACAAACATTTTACCGGCGGCTATGAAATTCGATAAATATCGACAAAGTTTTTTGGGCCGCTGACTCCTCAAGCGCCGGGACTTGAGAGTTTATTAAACACAGGATATAGCCAGTGCTCAAAGGACTTGACTATGGCCCTCTCAGTCTCAGTCTCAGCTTCAGTCTCAGTTTCAGTTGCCACAGCGGCATTACTTGCTTCCCTCAACGAATTGAGTGGCATTCACAAAAAGGCGCAACTTTCATATAAATATGCAGTCACACACTCACACACACACCACTCAAACATATCGACATTGTGCGCCCTATATCCGCTTGTCGACTCGCTGACTCTCTTCTCTTTCCTCTTGCTATTCATACAGACTTCAATTACGCGCGCTTTTTACCTTTTCGCATAGGAATATATACTATACTACATATATATATATAGCTCTACGTATACGTAATACTTATATATGACATGCCCCCAGGGGGATTATCGCTTACATTTTCAGTCAAGTGTTCGCCTATTTATTGTGCACAAAGTTGAGCCCAGTTCAAGCTGTTGGATATTGCCACGAAATGCTGCCTAGCAGAGATATACATGTGTGTGCGTGTGTGTGCTACGCTAAGCTGTCGACTGTCACACAGCTTGTCTACGTTTTAAGTGAAACGCAAAAAATAAAATGAAAGAAAGTGAAAATCGTCTGATTTCACTCTGTCATCCTGTCATCCTGTTGTCCTGCTGTCGTTCTGTCATTTGATTTGAATATGTCAAAGGCACGCTTCAATACTATACCCGCGAGCTAGCCCCAACTACTCTATGCTGCGTCTTTGCACCCCTATGGCAGCAGCGCCTCATAAATTATGCGACTAACATTAAAAGAAAAATGATGAAAAGTTTTTGAAATTGAAAATAATTTTCAAATAATATAAAAAAAATATTGAAAATTGTTTAAATAATTTTAAAAATTTTTGCAAATTCTTTCATGTTACTAAACATTAATAGAAATTATTACAAATTATAAAAAAAAATTGAAAAACTATTAAAAATATTAAAAAATTTGTTCGAAAACTATTCCAAAATTTTTAAAAATTATTTCAATGATTATAAAATTATATTAAATAAAATTAAAAATGAATATAAAATTTTTACAAAATATTAAAAATAAATCTAAATTTTTAAAAATTTTTAAAAATTATTAAAAAATTTACAAAAAATAAAAATATAATAAAAATAATTAAAAAAATTTTTAAGAATGATTAAAAATTATGTCAATGATTATAAAATTATATTAGATAAAATTAAAAATGAGTATAAATTTTTTACAAAATATTAAAAAATAAATCTAAATTTTTAAAAAATTTAAAAAATTATTAAAAAATTTACAAAAAATAAAAATATAATAAAAATAATTAAAAAGTCTTCAAAATTATTAAGAATGATTAAAAATGTATTACAAATTATTGCAAAATATCACAAATTATTTAAACATTATTAAAAACTTTATATAAAAAAAAAATTTCGTTCAGCTTGCAGTTGCTTGTGATGTAAATATATATATATACATTTTATATATTTTATATAAATAATATATAAATTTGAAACTAAATTCTAAAATCAAATTAAATCAAAAACAAATTTTTTTATTTAATTTAAAGCGTAAATAAAGCAAAATAAAATACACTTAAAATAAGTTCAATTTATTGATAAAATATTAAAAAGGAAATACACGAATTTTAAATGAACTTGCACAAAATGTGAAATAAGTAAATTGTCTATAAAAAAAAATAAATAACAAAATAAAAAGCAAACATTGAATAATTTAAGAACTTAAATCGATTACAGCAGATGTTAAATTAAATCAATTACAAACTTAATTATTGACAACGTTTTGAAATGAAAACAGAATGCAAAAAAAAATAAAGCGAAATAAAAAAATTATTTTTTTTTTCTTCTTTTTTTTTTGCTATTTTTACAATGTTTTGTGTTATTTTTAAATATCAGTTTAATCTTGTATTGAAGGTCAATAATATGATTTTCCTTCATTTATTTTTACTTGTTTTCTTTTTCATTTCTTGTTTTTTTTTTTTCGTTTTTGTTGCATCAAATTTTTCAAACTTGTCAAAGCGAAAAAAAAAGTGTGGGAACATGTCGAAGAAGAAGCAGCAGCAGAAACAGGAGCAGGAACAGAAAAACAGGAATTTTTTGATGTCAGGGACAGGCGTGACATTAGCAGCTGTCGCCGCCGAGGGCGTTTGTTTGACGCCAGCGCAACATGAAAACATTCACACTCGTCCCATCACACACACACACACACACACACACACACACAGAGAGATACATACATACAGTTATACATATGAATGGACAACATGATGCTGTCATTGTGTATTTGATTTTTGTTTTTTCTCTTTTTCTTTTTTTTTTATATATTTTCCATCATCTTTTTTTTTGTTTCTGTTCTTGTTGTTGTTGCTGTTTTCGTCACAGCGACACGAATATTCTTGTCGGTTCGTCAACTCTGACAATTTGTTTAAAGCGCCTGGCGACTGTGTAAACTTTTTAATTAATATCAAATATGAAACGTTGCCATAACCGAAAAACGCACAAAAAGAGCAACAGAAATTTTTCCCCTCTCTCTCTCTCTCTCTCAAAGCTCTACATCAGTTGACTGCCAACCCAAACCCAAGTATACTTCGTAGTCCCAAAATCAGAGCAGAGACAGATGCTGCTGCTGCTACTGCTACTGCTGCGACTGCTGCTACTGCTGTTACTGCTGCTGTGAAGCTGACAAAAGTGAAATCAACCAAAGCTTGTTAAAACTTTTAATTAAATTTAATTGTTGTTGTCTTCAACGCCTTTGTTTCACAAATTCAACTTGTTGTTGTTCTTGTTGCTGCTGCTTTTGCTGCTGCTGCTGCCGTTAGTCAATTGTTGCGTATTAACAATTTTATTTATATTTAAGCAGCAAACAATTGAAAGCCATGCAACAAGATTTCATTAAAAACTTACAATAAATTCATCAACACTTTGCAGCTTCATTATTTATATAGATATAGATATCGATAATTGATGTTTACTGATGATATTTAATTGAATTTTGGCATGTATAAAGAATTTTGATTTACCAGCAGTGCATTTTTTATTTTCTACTGGTAATCAAAATTATATAATACTAAATATTAAAAATAAAAATTTATAATCCACAAAAAAAAATTTAAATTTAAAAAAAAATTAAAAATCAAAAAAACGTTGAAAATCTAAAAAAAAATAAAATTTATAAAATTTTAAATTTGAAAAAAAAAATTTTTAAATAAAAAAAAAATTTTAAATCTAAAAAAAAAAAAATTAAAAAAAAAACAAAAATATTAAAAAACCAAAAAAAAATTTTTTTAATTTAAAATAAAAACCATCTAAAAAAAAATTTAATATCGTGAAGATAAATAAAACAATTAAAAAATATTAAAAATATAAAATATTTAAAAAAATTAAAAACGAAAAAATTCTACAAATTTTTTTAGTTTAAAAAAATATTTTTAAAAGCTTAACAAAAATAATAAAAATTTAAAAAAAAACCATTTTTCAAAATATTTATTAATATATTTGCTAAATCAAAAAAAAATTCCAACTTAAAACAAATTGCTTTAAATTATTTCTATATAAATAATTATATAGAATTAGAAAACGATTAAAAAAATATTAAAAATATAAAATATTTAAAAAAAAATATAAAGAAAAAATTCTACAAATTTTTTAAGTTTAAAAAAATATTTTTGAAAGCTAAACAAAAATAATAAAAATTTCAAAAAAAAAAAATCTTTTTCAAAATATTTTTTAATATATTTGCTAAATCAAAAAAAAATCCAACTTTAACAAATTGCTTTAAATAATTTTTATATAAATAAACATATGTTAATATACTTTTCCGCAGCACTGTTGTTATGCACACTGTTACACGCACCTCAGCATCAATTTTTTTTCTCGTATTTTTAAGCGGTTTAAATGCAGCACAATTATTATTTATTGCCCGTCGAAATTGAAGTGAAAACGTTGCACGTTTCTCATTCGTTGCTGCATTTCTGCGCTGCATGTTTTACAATACATGAAATGTTCATGTTTATTTTTTTTAAATATACTTTTTTTTTTTGTTATTGACTGCATTTTATTTTATTATTTAAAAATTAATTATACGCCACATTGAGTAGTTGCAAACAATTGTTTTCAATGCTTATGCAGAAGCTGAAGAAAATATATATATATAAATAAATATTTAAAAATAAAGTTGCTTTAATCTTCAGAATGTATGCAGCATTAAGAATTGTTGAAACTTGTTTATATATAGAGCTTTAAGTTGATTTAGCTGAGCTTTGAAAGCTCATTAAATAGCTTTTTAAATGTTGTACATTCATTTTTTATTTTTATACAAAATTTGCGAATATTTTAAAAACTTTTATGAAATTTAAAAAAAAATGTAATTCAATTAAAAATAATTTAAAGTTAAATTAATAATTTAATATTTTTATTTTTAATATATATTTTTTTTAAACTGAAAAAAACAATTAATTTTAATTTAAAAATATATTAAAAATTATTTAAGCATTTAAAATATATAATTTTTATTTCTTTTTACACTTATTTTACATTTTTATTATTGAATATAATTATTTGTAATTTAACAAATTACAGAGTATTTGCTAGTCGTCCATGTAATACTTGTTGTAATGTTTATCTGCTTTTTGCGCTTAATTTAAAATTTATATGTAAAAAAAGTATATATAGAGTATAACGTTGACATTCTGCTGCGCTTAAAGTCATATCAATAGCAATTTTTATGGTTTTTTTTACTTATTTGTCTTTGTGCGTTTTATACACTTTGCAAGAGTATATTAGTTATGCGCAATAGTTGGTAACGCACTAAAACTAAAACTGCCATTGAAATGTTCACTCAAAAATTGCATTTTTTTTTCTAGGCAAAACTTTTTAGAGTATTTCATATTCGGCTATAAATTTTCATGCTCTTTTTCAATTTTGATTTACTCGCATTTATTAAAAATATTTCACTTGACAAATTTAACCAATAATTTTTTTTTTGCACTAATTTTATTTTATTATATTTTTATTTCTTTTTTTCTTTTCAATTAATAAGCAAGAATAATAAACGTTAACAAAAAAAATGCTTTTGTCTTTGACTGCATGCCGCATGGTTAGCGCTGTGTCAGTGTGCAGTGTGCAGTGTCTAGTGTCCAGCAGCAGCAGCAACAACAACAAGAAGCGTAGTATGAATGTCCTTTATGCTATTTTCACAGCAAGTTAAAACGTGTGTGCAAGTATGTGTGTGTGTCTCTCTCACACACTCTCTCTCATTCGCTCTATCTCGCTGTGTATGTGAGACTCATAAAATTGCTGGCTATTTGAACGTTTTTTTTTTGTTTTTTCTTTTTTTTATTGAGCTAGCGAAAGCCAAGGCATTGAAAAATAAAACGCGGCAAGTGAAGCTAAGCCAACAAAACACACACACATTGATAAAGAGAGAGAGAGAGAGAGAGATAGATAGAGACAACACACACAAGTTTCACACTATAGCAAAGGGTGAAAAAAAACAAAAAAAATAAAAGAAATAAAATAGAAAAGGGAAAAGAAATCTAACGAATATAGGAACGAAATCAAGCGCTTGGCTGGAATTTCATACTGTTGGCATGGCATGTACTTTTTGCTAGCTGTGTGAATGTGTGCACATGTCTATGTGTGTGTGTGTTATCCTTTGACAAGCAGCATAAGTGTATATATGTGTGTGTTTGTGAGCTGCAATGGCTGGCTGCGCCTGAGCCGCGTCGTCGTCGTCGTCATCATCGTCCATGTCGATGTGTTGGCCATTTTATTATATTTGCTCGCAGACATTTTTGCTCTAATACGAAAATGGGATTTTAGGATATAAAAATTATGATAGATTACCGTTGCACACTCCACACAGCTCTCTTCACACACACACACACACATACACATTGATAGCACAACTAACGTGACTCGGCTTTTGTTTGGCTTCCTTCGTGTGCTGCAATTGCAGCAGCAACGCTTTGACGTCACCATGAAAATTGTGCCCCAGCTTAGCTGCAGCAAAATCATTTGATGATAAAAGTGGCCCCTCAATTGCATTGTTGCGCTATCTCACTCTCTCTCTTTCTATCATCTGCTGCAACTTTGCTACTTGCTGCAAAAAATAAAAAAAAAAAAATAGGTTTTTATTAAATTTAAGTTCTTTGCCTGCAACTCCTGTGCATTGGTTGCCATGTTGCCATATTATTCGTGTGGCAAATTGTTGAAAAGCAGCTGCTGCTGCTGCTGCCACACAGAATATCCATCAAAGGCATAATAATAATCCATTATGGGCCAAGTATTTACTATATTAAAAGATTCTCTTGATTAACCAGAACTCTAAAGGTATTTTCATCTACCTTTTTTTTATTCGTGCAACAACTTTAAATTCTGAAAAATTTTATTTTCTTCTTTTCATTTTTGTATTTTTCAATTTACATTAATTTTTCTTTTATATTTTTCATAAATAAAAATTTTATGAAATAAAATAAAATAAATAAAAATTTTTATTTGGTTTAAAAAAGAAATGCTAGCGCCATCTATTGCATACAACAGGTAAGCAAGTTATTAAGCAGAGACACGAACCAAGCAGCAGCGCCATCTATGTGTTACAAGTTGAAGCAGATGCTATTGTAAACGCGTAAAAAATACAAAAATGCGTAGATAAAAATATTTTTGAAAAAAAATATATATATAATTCAGGATATTTAAATAAAAATCTAAGTTTTTTATATAAAATTTTTCAATTTTTTATATATGTTGGAAATTTTGTGTGTTTGTATTTTCATATATACATTTAATTGCTATTATTTCAATTGTTCGACTAGTTCAAGCACAAAAGCTAACCATAAATTGTATAGAGTTAATTAAAAGTTTTGTGCAACGTAAATGACAACTAAATGAACAGCAAAAACATAGAAATGTTGCAATTTCAAATTGACAATTACGATATTTTGCGCTGTCTGTCAAATCAAGTCGACTTTTCTATGAGCTAACAAAAAATATAATTTAAATATAAATAATTTGATTTTATTTTTTCTAAATTTATAAAAAATAAAATTAATTATAAATAATTTATTTATTTATTTGCATGCTATATATGTAATTATTATCATATCTGCATATTCAATGCGTACTCTATCGCATGCAGTCAACTGTGACGATGGTCAGTGCGTGGTTATTGTTAAACATTGTAAATAATTATTTTTTAATTAGTCACAACAACAGAATTGTAGACAATTGTAACTAAAAACAATAACTTCATGCAATTTTTGACGTCAAGGTCAACGCGATTAGCCAACTGACCAAGTTATGGAGTAACGTTTGAATTACTTGTGCTCAGTCTAAAAGGCTGTGCGTCCAATTAAAATAAAAAACAGCTGTGCTCGGCCCCAAACATGACTCAAGTTGTGTAAAAAAACCACCTCAAAACTTCAACACCTCGCCACCACCATCCGCTCTACACTAACAAAAACACCTTTCGCTCTTCGCTCTTCATCTCTTACTTTGCCATTGTCCGTTCTCAGCTCTCGACTCTCTGCTCTTTACTCACACCACACTGATCTCCCCTTAACCTCAACGTATTACACCTGTCAACGTCGAACAGGCGTCGCGTGCTATGCTCAATATGTGTATGAGTGAGAGGACGAAACTTATGAGCAGCAGCTTAATTAATCTATCTCCCTTGCACACGCTTACCTTCTCTCTCCTTTAGCCACGCGACAAATTCGATTGTAACAAGTGGCCGGTCGACGCTATTTCGAGTTTTAGTTTTAGTTTTAGTTTTTGATTCAATTTCAGTCGAATAAGAGCGCGCCACGACTCTAAACGCGTAAAATAGAAAACTGCAACAATCAAAAAACAATAAATAATAGTTTTTGTTTTGTTTTTAACAACGTTCTGTTTTTAAATAATTAAGAAATCCTCTTGTGTCAATAGTGAAATTCTACACCTACCCCCCACACGCCCTTCACAGTGTATTTGTTCACCTTGAACTTTTTGTAGTCACAGCAATTGTTAAAATAAATAAAGCAAAACAGAAAAAAAAATAAAAGAAAGAAAAAACAGTAAATCATAAAAACAAAAAAGAAAAGAAAATACTAAAATAAAATAATCATTAAAAATGGGTAATTCCAGTTCCATTTGCGCTGATCGCAATGCCATAAGGAATTTTGATGAAAATGGGTAAGCAAGCAAAAGAAGGAAAAGGATGAAGGAGAAAGACAGAAACAGTTACACGATGTACACTTAAAGCAAAGTTAAACACACATACAAACAGTACGCCTTGTTTACGAGGGTTGCGCGATAAGGTTTGAAGAAAATTAAACAAATTTTTGTTTGGTAAATAAAAATAATAATCAAAGTATTATTTACTTGGAGAAACACTGTGATTAAATGGCAAATAAAAAATGTCTATAAATATAAAATACTGCAGAGTCAGCTAGAAATTATTAAAATAAAATTTTTCTACCCTGTACCTATGAAAATTGGGTATATTAAGTTTCTGCAAATGTGCGTAACAGGCGAAAGGAGGCGTGGTAGACCCCATAAAGTATATATATTCTTGCTCAGGAGCAATAACCGAGTCGGCCGTCTGTCTGTCTGTCCATCTGTCTGTTGGAACGCAAGGAACTTCTTAACTATAAGAGCTAGAGACAGCAAATTTGATACATAGCATACTATGATCGAGTTTATTTCAAACTTTGATTGCCACGCCCCGTTCGCACATAATACGCCCGAAACAGTTTGACGCTTCTAATATGACAGCATCAAGCATCAATATAAAATAGTCCTGTGAAAATTGATTAAGAAACAAAGGTGCTGGGTATTTTACTGTCGGGTGCACAAGACTGTAGCCTTTTCTACTTTTTTTTTAATTTTTTAATACTATTTAAGCGCAAACAAAAATGTTAACAACTTTTCTCTTAACATTGTTTAAGCAAATTATTTACTTTGCCAAACTTCTCACGCAACCCTTAGTAAATGTTAAACACATTTCACACGCTTGACACATTGTATTGTCGTGTGTCAACTGATAACTATAACTTAGAAACTAGCTAGTTATTGTCATTAGAGCGTATACTAAATCCATATCAAGTATATAATCCTTACCACTTAATGGCTGCCACAACAATTAGTAGCAGAAACTAGTAGTTCTTAACACGCCCACTTTGCTTGGACTCGAAACACACACACAGTCACACACATACACAGTCACACACACACACAGTCACACACGTAGAGACACTTAGAAACATGTAACTAAAGTTGTAATTAACATTTAATGATGCGATTTACTAGCATTTTATTAGCAATTTACGCGCGTTTCGCTGACCCCAAAAAATAACTGACACCCAGAGCAAATACAGTAGATAAAACTTGTTGTTTTGAGGTTAGTTTAAGCAATAGTGGGTGTGGTTTTTAGCATGCATTTCAATTAAACAACTATTAAATCTAACGTATGAATACGAATTATTAAAAATAAAAAAGGTTACGTTAGTTATAGAAAGTAATCAAAACACAAAAAAAAAATCGATTTATTTATTTTACCTTTTATTTTGATCGTGAAATCCTCAATAATAATAAATAATAAAAAAAAAAAAAAAAACTAAAATAAACACATACAAAAAGCAAATATATTAACCTATTAATATTAATGAAGGTTACACCACACAACATACAATACGCATGTGTGTGTGAGTGTATGTGTGTGTCTGTAATGTTCCAATTTACTTTCAATTTCATGGCATTGATTACACTGTATACATTGTGTGAGACATGACTGTATGTATTGCGTGAGACACGACTGTATGTATTGCGTATGCTGCTCAAAATTATGTATGCATAAATTTAGCGTCGCTTGTCAGAGCTTTGCTTTGTGAGATGATATGATCAAACATTTTTGTTTACACGTTAATCCCTCTTTCAATCATGATCTAACGACGCCACTGACATTATATATTTTTGCAAATTGTTTACAAGCTGAAGTGTTTCTTTTTTTTGTTGTTGTTTGTATTTTATGCCCTGATTGATTGTCGTAATGCCATACTGTACTTATCAGTAAACTGTTTATAATTTTGTTGTTGTCCCTTTTAGTGTCTCTCTCTCTCTCTCTCGCTCTATCTTTTGCACACTCTCTCATTCTAAGCTCTACATATGTAAAGCAAACATTGAAGAAAAACTATAAAACGTAATAGAGAAAAGCAAATGCCGTAGCCATAATGACAAATCCCTAGAAATTGGAAATTGTTGCTTTCAGTTGATTTTCAGTGCTACAACGTTACGGTTTAAAATAGAAAAGTGTTTAACAAAACGATTACAAATAATAATTATTTAACTTATTGTTGTTATTGTTGTTGTTGCACATTATATTAAACCAAGTATCACAGCATGCAGTGTTTTTCCGCTATAAGAACCTTTGGACGGCTGAAGAAGCTGTGAGTTGATATTTTAAATACTATATACAAAAGATTAGTAAATATATATATATATATGTATGTATATATAAACTGTATTATCTTGTCTGAGACAGTGGGCGTAGCACTTTTACTGATAACATAATGTTATCGACCTTCAACTTTGTCTGGCTTACTGTGTCACAAGCATCACCTGTTCGAAAATGTTGTCAAAATAACAAAATCAAAATAAATAAATAAATCAAATTTATTATATTTATGAATACAAATCTTAATATCATTTTATTATAATCTGTATATGTTATCGAAATGTTTGTAATCGATCAAAAATCTATAGTGGAAAACTTTCCACTACATTTTCTGTTTTCAACAAGTGCATGTGTACTAAGCTCATACATACATACATACAAACGTACATACATAGTACATACACACACACCCCTAATTTTCATTTAACATGACTTCACAATATTTTCCGTCACATAACATCATAAACGCGTTTAATTCTAATAATTCAATTATTACGAGCAACGCATTTCTTTATTGCTCATCATTATAGCGAACCCCTTCTTCACCGACCTTACCATACATTGTATATCATACATCATACATTACATTACACATTACATTGCACTCATTTGTGTGTTTGTTCACTTGCTCACGCTCAGGCGTTCTTCCTGTTCCTCTTTGTCTCATTCACAGCACGCCAATATATCCAACGGCCAATAATTCCCACAGCCCTTCCAATGGCCAAATAACACCGTATCATCAGCAGCTACAGCAACAACAGCAAAACAACAAAGAGCACGGTTTTTATAAGACCACAATACCCGTTGGCGTTAGTGCTGGCGCTAGTTCGGGCAGCGCCGTCAGCAGCAGCAGCTGCTCTCACTGTTCACACTGTCAAACAGCTGATTTGTGCTCACGCGCCCTCGCTCAAGAGAGAATCAACAACAACAATAATAATAACAGAAATGCGGCACATCTCTCACAAACACAAACACATGCAAACGATAGAAGCACAAGCAACTGTGACGATGACGGCGCTGCTGCGAATGCGACTGCGACTGCGGCTGCGAAATGGCGCAGTAGTCGTGTGTGTAAAAATCATACGACTACAACGACAACAACGCTCGAATACGAACTTTCGAATTTTGCAAAACTCACAACACAAATCAGTACGCTACACGACGTCGACCAGGCAACAGCAATAGCTAAAGCATCAGCCGTAGGAATAACAGCTGAAAACTTACCACCGCCAATAATATCCTCGAATCACTGGCAACAATTACAACAGAACCTGCACGAGCTACACGGTCAACAATTACTTGGCAACACTGGTAACAATAATAATCTGCAACAGATACGCAACTACAGCAACAGCAACAGCAGCAACATGAGTAAAGATCTAAATCAACAACGCGATCGTCTTGGTCTATGGGGTAATGGCGACAATGAAATTGGTGGCCGTTTATCTGGTCTCGATCGCCTGAATAGTAAAGCTCATAACAAGGTAAGTTTTTAGCCCCTATAAAGTAAGAATTCATAGTGGAAAAATACCAGAAGTATGCTAACTGTGCGGGGTTGTTTCTTCTTTTTCGGTTAAATTTGCGCTTTGTACACACACACACACACTCGCGTACGCGGCAAGGAAATGCGTAAGCAACTTGTTAGAGGCTCGCTACACTGTGCGAAAAATTAGTAATCTTCTAAAATGTATACTAATTAGTTAGAAAGAATGAAAGAATATAGCAGAAATAATATTTTGGCCTACTTTTTATTTCCAGTATATGTAAAATTTCATTTTTCCCTTCAAATAGTTTTTTTTTTTATTTGACATTGTCAAGTTTATATTTTTTATGTAGCTATTTTTAACAAAAAAAAAAAAAAGTAAACTCATAAATAATAAATAAATTTCTATTAAACAGAAATGTCAGCTGACAACATACACTAAAACAAAAAAAAAAAAATTCTGGCAAATAAAGCCGAAACGATAATTTTTTTGAAATTTCTATGTTATTTTTTATGGTGTGACCTTTAGATGACATAGCCGTCGGAACGCGTCCACACGCGCCATACACTGGAAGACCAAAGCTCATGCTTTTGTCTTTACTATTTGCTGTAGTTGTTGATACATATAGTATAGATAATATATATGCATATATATAGCATAGGAAATCGATAAATGTTTAAGTATTGTGTGTGGTCATCAAATAAAATTGACCAAAAAATTTGATTTAAAAGTAAGCAGGTGCTGCTGCTGCTGCTGCAGCAACATTTTATGCTTGTAATAATAACATTTTATACATTAGTTCAATTTACACACATGCACATGCACATATCTTCAAGTTCAATGCCGATTTACAGTTATGCATAGTATATTCTTCTTTTGTTTTTCTTTCGTTTTTACATGCTCTACACGCGCATTTTGCAATTTGAGAGCGAGAGAGATAGAGAGAGCACAAAAATCAACTTTGATAGTCAATTTTCCACTCAATGACCCAGAAGAGAGAGCAAAGCAAGAGAGAGAAGCTAATGAAATTGTTGAGAGCAAACAAGATGAGAGCAAGAAGAAAACATATGCGCATGGGCTTTAATACGAGCTGTCATTTAGGGTTAGCATTAGGGTTGAGGTTGGGGTGGCGATGAGTGATGGATGGATGCACTCAAAGTATTCAAGCAATTTAATATCAAAGAAACTTGTTTCTATCATTAAGTTCATTAAGTAGTTTGTTGCTCTAACTAAAGGTGACCTCCAATGAAAAACTCTTTAAGATTGCGTATCATAACTAATAGAAATTTTCAAGTGTTTACAAACATTGATTTATTTTATATATAGTATATATTTTTATATATATGAATAGTTAAAAAAAAACCGCATATTAAACTAATTACAGTTGCTTAGTGGAAAATTTTTATCCCATTTTATTTTTTATCGCCTTTCTTTTTGAACTTGCAAAGCGACCAACAACTGACCTACATTAATATTGACAAACCAAACTTTTGTCAGCAAACCACAACAACAGCAGAAAAAAAAAATAGACAAAATTGAAAATAAAAACAAAATACTGATAGAACAAAGCATTTATACGTGTATATATGTATGTATATGCATAGCATGTCATATAATAAATAAATTTATATATATATGCTATGTATAGATAGAATGTGTTAGACATGATATTTGCATGTATGTATGCGAGTGTTTGTTGCAGGAAATTCAAGCAGCAGATAAGCGATAAATATACAAAAAAAAAATACAAATGCAGCAAAGTCGTATTTGAAATACACTAGAAAATATTAGACATTTTTGATTATCTACAGCAAATAAGTGTCACTTGATTTTATCAGCATATTATCTAAACTAATATGCTCAAAACTTTTGTATGTAGTGTAGTGTATTTAAATAATTTATACGGTCAACGTACTTTGTTATGAGTAAAGTGTGAACTCCTCGTAACTAACAAATACTATAATTATGCAAATAACTTGAGTAAAATAATATTGAGTCAAAGTTTCTAGTTTAACTTACACATACAGAGAGAGAGAGAGAGTCTCAGTCTTGTGTCATAGAACTGTCTCAAGTCTTAAGCATGCTCATTTATCACAGTAGCTGATAATCCTTTTGTTAGGCAAAGAGCAAAGATTAAAAGCCTTGAACTAGCAAAAAGAGACAAAAGACCAAAATGACCTTTCAACTACAAAAAGAGGAAACAATTTGTAAGAGAAAAATTGCCTAGTCTTTTATTATGATTGTTGTTGTAGTTGTAGTTGTAGTTGTTGTTGTTGATGCTGTTTCGTCATCATCAAAGTCTGACTTTGCTAAGCTGATAATGAAGCAGCGCTAATCGGCGGTTGTTGCCGCACAGATAATGACAAAATTGACAATGATAATGATAATGACTTGATGATTTGATGATGATCAATCGTCATCGACAACGACATCGCATGTCGTCGTGCCAGACACCGCTAACATCAGCTGAGCTTGAGCTATGATTGTACCACACAGACATACATATATTTATTTTGGTTTCAGTTTTTTTTTTCTTCTTTTGTTTTCTTTTACTTCTCTTTTTGCAAGTTATATATATGTATAAATAATTACGTATAAAATGTGTGACGCGATGTGGCAAGCGGATACTTCTATGACTATGTATATGTGTGTGTCTGTGTGTGTGTTGAAACAAAAACCCGCAACTGTTGTCAAGCAGCAGCTGATCTATCTCATTTCATTTCACGCTTATCGTACAACAGTCAATTTTCAATGTCAACGGTGTCGCACTCGAATTTCACCAGTTTAAATTGATGACGTCGTGCTACAGCAAGTTGGCCCATTAGCCATTATAAATAATCTTTAATGTTTGCCGATATCGACAAAGTCTATTTTAAGTCTAGTATTAGATAGTATGCCCCCATTTGCGACGTGCCCCATTTTACGTACACTGACCAAAAAAGGAAACAATGAAACTAGTAAAAAAAATTGTATCAAAATATTACACGCGCCTCACGCATGACTTGACATTTTATGAGGTTTGTTATTTGTTTTTTAAATTTGATAAGATTAAAGTTAAGTTTTTTATACATATGTCAAAAGTTTGTCAAAGAAATTTTTTTTCGTTGGGAGTCAACATAGAAGTGAGAATTTCTCGTAAGATTTTCAACTTAAATTTGCAAGAATACATTTAATTCTCACCATGAGTCAGCAATAAAAAAAATTTCCCAAATAAAAGACGATAAAAAATAAACCTGATCTCTAACATTATGACGCATTTGTTGTTTATTGCGTGTAAAATATATTTTTTTTTTTGAATAAATTATTTTCCGTTTTGTTTTGTTGTTTGGTTGTCAAGTCAAAATTGAATCGTTAATATTAGTAATTAATAAAAAAAAAAAATTATTTAATCAAAGGTTTTAAGCACACAAACTATTATACTAACTCGCATGACATAAGCATTATTATGAACTTTAACATTTACAGTTATGTTATGTCTGTTACATGTGTCTCTATACACACATGTGCTGTAACATTCCCTACAGCTGTGCTTTCAACTATGTGTTATGCTAATTTTCTCAGCTATTCTTTATAATGTCACGATCCGTTGTTCATTGTACGCCCAAAAAAAACTATTGTTATTGCAAGGAAAATGTATTACAACAGAAACGTTTATACATTTCTTTTGCCTTATAGTAGCGAGAGGTGTCCGACAGTATCAGCAGTTATTAAACGTTCCTTAATAATAGTTTTGGGGGAATGTTACGTCTTAGCAACAGCTACGTGTTGCTAGAGCTTCCTAAATATTATTATGATGATTATGATGATTATTATTATTGTAACTAAATGAAAGTTGAAATTAATTTAGCTGACAAAAAAATGAGCAAGAATATTTTTGAAATATTTTTTCATTATTTGCATAAATTGTTTTTATTTTATTTTATTTTATAAATTTATTTTATATTTTATTTTATTTATTATTTTTGTATATTTTTTTAATTTTTTATTATTTTATTATATTATATTTTTTTTATTTTATTTAATATTTTATTTTACTTTTTATTTTATTTGTAATTTTAGTATAATATATTTTTTATTTTATTTTATATTTTACTTTTTATTTTATTTATTTTTTTATAATTTTTTTTATTTTATTTTATTTGTTATTTTATTATAATATATTTTTTATTTTATTTTACTTTTTATTTAACTTATTATATTATATTTATTATTTTATTTAATATTTCATTTTTTATTTTATTTATTATTTTATTATATTTTATTTAATATTTTACTTTTTATTTTATTATTTTTTTTTTATTATATTTTTTATGTTTATTTTTATTTATATTTTTTTCTTTATAAAATATATAAATATATTTTTCTGCAAGTCTTAAAGTGCAACAATAATTTATATAATTTTCAACAATTATTGCTAAATTTTTAGTCAATTTGTTTTGCACTTCATTTAATAATCATATAATTTTATTGTATTTGTAATCATAATTAATTATAAACAGTTAACGCCCACGCAGTGCGTATATAATTACTATTTATGATTTTTCTTACATGTCAAAATTACACAAAATAAAAAAAAACCTTCGCAAAAGTTACAAAAAACAAACAAATCAAATGCAAATGCTGATGAAATTGTTGCAAATCATGCTAAATAATTATTTCATTCTCATTCTTACTTTTTTTTCAGGGACTTGCCTTTACACATGAGGAACGTCAATTGTTGGGCATCCATGGCTTATTGCCATACACGGTGCGCTCTGATGAGGAACAAGTAAATCATTGCCGCACATTATTGGATCGTTTAGATAATGATTTGGATAAATATATTTATCTAATTGGTTTATCGGAGCGCAGTGAACGTCTATTCTTCAAAGTGCTTAGCTCAGATATTGGTCATATGATGCCATTGGTTTATACACCAACTGTTGGCTTAGCCTGCCAAAAGTACAGTTTGATATTCCAAAATCCCAAGGGTCTATTTATTACCATCAAGGATAAGGGACATGTCTATGATGTGCTCAAGAATTGGCCCGAAATTGATGTACGTGCTATTGTTGTTACCGATGGTGAACGTATCTTAGGTTTGGGTGATCTTGGTATTAATGGTATGGGCATTCCTGTTGGCAAGCTATCGTTATATACAGCATTGGCTGGCATTAAACCACATCAATGTTTACCCATTACTTTGGATGTGGGTACAAATACCAAATCGATATTGGAGGATCCATTGTATATGGGTCTGCGACAGGCACGTGTTACTGGTGAAGCCTATGATGAGTTCCTTGAAGAATTTATGCGTGCTTGTGTTCGTCGTTTTGGACAAAATTGTCTCATACAATTCGAGGACTTTGGCAATGCCAATGCTTTCCGTTTATTATCAAAATATCGGGATCAATATTGTACATTCAATGATGATATTCAGGGTACAGCATCTGTTGCTGTTGCCGGTCTTTTGGCCTCATTGAAGATTAAGAAGACCAATCTGAAGGATAATGTATTGCTCTTCCTGGGTGCCGGTGAGGCAGCATTAGGTATTGCAACACTTTGCACAATGGCCATGAAGGCAGAAGGACTTACTGATGAGGAGGCCAAATCTCGCATCTGGATGGTTGATAGGTAAGCCGAGACTTTGAAATATATCTATTTTTTTTGGGTTTTTAAACTGAAATGAAATTTATTTTATAGCCGTGGCGTAATTGTACGTGATCGTCCAAAGGGTGGACTCACCGAGCATAAGCTACACTTTGCTCATGTTCATGATCCAATCGATACACTTGAAGAAGCTGTAGAAAAGGTGCGTCCCAATGTGTTGATTGGTGCTGCTGCTCAAGGTGGCGCTTTTACGCCCCAAATATTGCAAAAGATGGCCGAAATCAATGAGACACCCATCATCTTTGCCCTATCGAATCCCACCAGCAAAGCTGAATGTACCGCCGAGGAAGCCTATACTAATACCAATGGCAGATGTATCTTTGCATCAGGATCACCATTTGCGCCTGTACTTTATAATGGACGTAAATACTATCCGGGACAGGGTAACAATTCATACATCTTTCCGGGTGTTGCATTGGGTGTACTGTGTGCTGGCATGCTAACAATACCCGAAGAAGTATTCCTGATATCGGCACAATGTTTGGCCGATTTGGTATCCAAGGAGGATCTGGATAAGGGCAGTCTATATCCACCATTGAATTCGATTGTCAACTGTTCGACTGCAATTGCCGAGCAGATTGTGATTTATGCATTCAAGAATGGTTTGGCAACCGTATTCCCTGAGCCGGAGAATAAGTTATCCTTTGTCAAGGCGCAAATGTATGATATCGATTATCCACGTGCCTTGCCACCCACATATCCCATTTAAATTAATCGTTGCAACATATGGGATATATATACTATACATAGCTATAACTATGGATATATATATATCTTTTCGTTTTCGTTTTTTTTGTTTGTTGCTTGTTTTACATCATTTAACATTTTATTCCATATGAATGTGGCATGATTATATAATAACAATGAGAACAAGAACATGCCACATGCAACATGCAACATGTTATTTATTTTATAGTGTCTCACCTCACACATTCTACAGCTTCTTCTTCTTTTATGCACCACGTTCAAAAGATAAAACTTATATACTCGTATTTTGCCTAAAGAGAAAGAGAAAGAAATTCTAATTTTTTGCTAATTGAACAAAAGAAATTATCGGCGTGTCTTGAATTTGATGATATAATAATATTTTATTATATGTTTTTTTTTTTGATGATTCTACGTAATATATATTTATATATGTAAATGGGATATTAATATGCTAGAGATCTTTATATATCTATATATTGTATGTATGTACTAAAGCAAATTCTATGTAATATCGTGAACACACAAACTATGAAGTATAATCTATAATAATAAAAAAAATAATAAAAAATTAAAAAATAAAAAAATTTAAAAAATGATGCAAGTTTTTATTGAAATTATTTTAGGAAAAAAAGTTTTTCATATGTTTAGAATTTTTATTTAAATGCAATACAATTATAGAATTATATTTGAAATTTTCTAAAAGTAAAGTTTATGCTAGTTTTATTTGTTCCTTAGAAATCATTGCCAATTCTAGCGGGACTTGAGGAAAGTACAAAGTTTATAAGCCATTCCCATGACCTAAAGTATATATTTCATTAGCTCTTCCAATAGATCCTAGAATTACTTACATCATGTAAAAGAATAAATGCGCTCCAGCACAGATATAGAATTGCATCCATGGTTTATTTAATAATTTGCCATTATTATCGCGATAGAATATAAAATTATATTATAAATATTTTCGAAGCATTAATATTTGTATCAGATTTAATCGCTGTTCTAACTATATGTTTTCATCTATATCTAATAACTGAAACATCGGATGTTGTCATGTTAATTAGGAATGTAATACCATGCATTATCTTGGTACTTTTTGTTTTTGAGTCTTCGTTGCGTGGTGAACATCTTGAGGAAGCTGTAAGATTTTATTAGTTCTTTGTTATCAAAAATTAATTTAAGCTTTTTTTTTGTCGCATAGTCGGAACGTCTTAGTAATTCACTATATAATCAAAATTGGTTTATGGCCAGCAAACGAATTCGTAAATTGATGTTAATGTGGCATTGTTATACTATGGAAACAAAGAAATTTACTGCCTATGGCTTGATGGCAGTCAATATGACGCACTTTTCGGATGTAAGTAATTCTAGGATCTTTTGGAAGAGCTAATGAAATATATATATATATATATACTTTAGGTCATGGGAATGGCTTATAAACTTTGTACTTTCCTCAAGTCACGCTAGAATTTGGCAATGATTTCTAAGGAACAACTAAAACTTGCATAAACTTTACTTTTAGCATGTTAAAATCTTCAAATATAATTCTATAAAAAATTTTGTGATTGCATCAAAAAAGTTTTAAAGCATTTTTTTTAAATAAAAAATTCTCTAAACATAATTATGAAAAACTTTTTCTTCCTCAAATAATTTGAATTTTTCCATTAAAAACTTGCATCATTTTCTTACATTTTATTTTTATTTTATTTTTTATATTTTTTATTATTTTTTTTATTATGTATAGATTATACTTATCATAGTTTGTGTGTTCACGATATTACATAGAATTTGCATTTAGTACATACATACAATATATAGATATATAAAGATCTCTAGCATATTAATATCCCATTTACATATATAAATATATATTACGTAGAATCATCAAAAAAAAAAACATATAATAAAATATTATTATATCATCAAATTCAAGACACGCCGATAATTTCTTTTGTTCAATTAGCAAAAAATTAGAATTTCTTTCTCTTTCTCTTTAGGCAAAATACGAGTATATAAGTTTTATCTTTTGAACGTGGTGCATAAAAGAAGAAGAAGCTGTAGAATGTGTGAGGTGAGACACTATAAAATAAATAACATGTTGCATGTTGCATGTGGCATGTTCTTGTTCTCATTGTTATTATATAATCATGCCACATTCATATGGAATAAAATGTTAAATGATGTAAAACAAGCAACAAACAAAAAAAACGAAAACGAAAAGATATATATATATCCATAGTTATAGCTATGTATAGTATATATATCCCATATGTTGCAACGATTAATTTAAATGGGATATGTGGGTGGCAAGGCACGTGGATAATCGATATCATACATTTGCGCCTTGACAAAGGATAACTTATTCTCCGGCTCAGGGAATACGGTTGCCAAACCATTCTTGAATGCATAAATCACAATCTGCTCGGCAATTGCAGTCGAACAGTTGACAATCGAATTCAATGGTGGATATAGACTGCCCTTATCCAGATCCTCCTTGGATACCAAATCGGCCAAACATTGTGCCGATATCAGGAATACTTCTTCGGGTATTGTTAGCATGCCAGCACACAGTACACCCAATGCAACACCCGGAAAGATGTATGAATTGTTACCCTGTCCCGGATAGTATTTACGTCCATTATATAGTACAGGCGCAAATGGTGATCCTGATGCAAAGATACATCTGCCATTGGTATTAGTATAGGCTTCCTCGGCGGTACATTCAGCTTTGCTGGTGGGATTCGATAGGGCAAAGATGATGGGTGTCTCATTGATTTCGGCCATCTTTTGCAATATTTGGGGCGTAAAAGCGCCACCTTGAGCAGCAGCACCAATCAATACATTGGGACGCACCTTTTCTACAGCTTCTTCAAGTGTATCGATTGGATCATGAACATGAGCAAAGTGTAGCTTATGCTCGGTGAGTCCACCCTTTGGACGATCACGTACAATTACGCCACGGCTATAAAATAAATTTCATTTAAGTTTAAAAACCCAAAAAAATAGACATATTCAAAAAGTCTCGGCTTACCTATCAACCATCCAGATGCGAGATTTGGCTTCCTCATCAGTAAGTCCTTCTGCCTTCATGGCCATTGTGCAAAGTGTTGCAATACCTAATGCTGCCTCACCGGCACCCAGGAAGAGCAATACATTATCCTTCAGATTGGTCTTCTTAATCTTCAATGAGGCCAAAAGACCGGCAACAGCAACAGATGCTGTACCCTGAATATCATCATTGAATGTACAATATTGATCCCGATATTTTGATAATAAACGGAAAGCATTGGCATTGCCAAAGTCCTCGAATTGTATGAGACAATTTTGTCCAAAACGACGAACACAAGCACGCATAAATTCCTCAAGGAACTCATCATAGGCTTCACCAGTAACACGTGCCTGTCGCAGACCCATATACAATGGATCCTCCAATATCGATTTGGTATTTGTACCCACATCCAAAGTAATGGGTAAACATTGATGTGGTTTAATGCCAGCCAATGCTGTATATAACGATAGCTTGCCAACAGGAATGCCCATACCATTGATACCAAGATCACCCAAACCTAGGATACGTTCACCATCGGTAACAACAATAGCACGTACATCAATTTCGGGCCAATTCTTGAGCACATCATAGACATGTCCCTTATCCTTGATGGTAATAAATAGACCCTTAGGGTTCTGGAATATCAAACTGTACTTTTGGCAGGCTAAGCCAACAGTTGGTGTATAAACCAATGGCATCATATGACCAATATCTGAGCTAAGCACTTTGAAGAATAGACGTTCACTGCGCTCCGATAAACCAATTAGATAAATATATTTATCCAAATCATTATCTAAACGATCCAATAATGTGCGGCAATGATTTACTTGTTCCTCATCAGAGCGCACCGTGTATGGCAATAAGCCATGGATGCCCAACAATTGACGTTCCTCATGTGTAAAGGCAAGTCCCTGAAAAAAAAGTAAGAATGAGAATGAAATAATTATTTATATAGAAAACATAGTTGCTGCTGATATTGATTAATTTAATCTTTTAAATATATATTTATATATAAACTAAAGTGAGATTATGCTGAATTATCATTGAACCATCAGGTGAACGCGTGAGCACACGCCACGCCATGCCATGCCATGCCATGCCACGCCATAATTTGCTATGCCGCCTAGAGACAATCTGTCTGGCAATATTTTTGCTATATGCTAAGCTAGTGTTCGCTCATATCTTAAGCTTGACCTTTGTCTCGTTTACCTTTCCCAAATATCAAGCATTCAAATTGCCTGAAGTTCAAAGTCAATCTATCTATAACTATAAACATTTATTTTGAATATACTTATATGTATCTGTATCTGTATCAAGCTTAGCTTCAGCTGTTTTTACGCACTATGCAGTCGACAGTCAACAGTCGGCTACTACATGATTTGAAAGTCGAATTTTATATGCTGACTCAGCTATAGCTACGGC
The DNA here is from genome assembly GCA_037044475.1 of Zaprionus obscuricornis. Lineage (NCBI taxonomy): Eukaryota > Metazoa > Arthropoda > Insecta > Diptera > Drosophilidae > Zaprionus > Zaprionus obscuricornis. The sequence continues at coordinate 25,383 of JBAMBR010001966.1, forward strand.
TATATAGATAGAGCTCTGGCCTCGATATGCTGCTGCGAAATATTTAGCATGATTTGCAACAATTTCATCAGCATTTGCATTTGATTTTGTTTGTTTTTTGTAACTTTTGCGAAGGTTTTTTTTTTATTTTTTTTTTTTTTTTGTGTAATTTTGATATGTAACAAAAATCATAAATAGTAATTATATACGCACTGCGTGGGCGTTAACTGTTTATAATTAATTATGATTACAAATACAAATTTACAATAAAATTATAATGATTATTAAATGAAGTGCAAAACAAATTGACTAAAAATTTAGCAATAATTGTTGAAAATTATATAAATTATTGTTGCACTTTAAGACTTGTAGAAAAATATATTTATATATTTTTTAAAGAAAAAAATATAAATAAAAATAAACATAAAAAAATATAATAAAAAAAATAATAAAAAAATAATAAAAAAAATAATAAAAAAATAATAAAATAAAGAGTAAAATATTAAATAAAATATAATAAAATAATAAATAAAATAAAAAATGAAATATTGAATAAAATAAAAAATATAACATAATAAATTAAATAAAAAGTAAAATAAAATAAAAAATATAATATAATAAAATAACAAATAAAATAAAATAAAAAAAAAAAATTATAAAAAAATAAATAAAATAAAAAGTAAAATATAAAATAAAATAAAAAATATATTATACTAAAATTATAAATAAAATAAAAAGTAAAATAAAATATTAAATAAAATAAAAAAAATATAATATAATAAAATAATAAAAAAATTAAAAAAATATACAAAAATAATAAATAAAATAAAATATAAAATAAATTTATAAAATAAACAAAAACAATTTATGCAACTAATGAAAAATAAATAAATATTCTTGCTCATTTTTTTGTCAGCTAAATTAATTTCAACTTTCATTTAGTTACAATAATAATAATAGTAATCATAATAATATTTAGGAAGCTCTAGCAACACGTAGCTGTTGCTAAGACGTAACATTCCCCCAAAACTATTATTAAGGAACGTTTAATAACTGCTGATACTGTCGGACACCTCTCGCTACTGTAAGGCAAAAGCAACGTATAAACGTTTGTGTTGTAATACATTTTCCTTGCAGTAACAATAGTTTTTTTTGGGTGTACAATGAACAACGGATCGTGACATTATAAAGAATAGCTGAGAAAATTAGCATAACACATAGTTGAAAGCACAGCTGTAGGGAATGTTGCAGCACATGTGTGTATAGAGATATACATGTAACAGACATAACTGTAAATGTTAAAGTTCATAATATGCTTATGTCATGCGAGTTAGTATAATAGTTTGTGTGCTTAAAACCTTTGATTAAATAATTTTTTTATTAATTACTAATATTAACGATTCACTTTTGACTTGACAACCAACAAAACAAAACAAAACGGAAAATAATTTATTCAAAAAAAAAATATATATACATATACATATATTTTACACGCAATAAACAACAAATGCGTCATAATGTTAGAGATCAGGTTTATTTTTTATCGTCTTTTATTTGGGAAATTTTTTTTTATTGCTGACTCATGGTGAGAATTAAATGTATTCTTGCAAATTTAAGTTGAAAATTTTACGAGAAATTCTCACTTCTATGTTGACTTCCAACGAAAAAAATTTCTTTGACAAACTTTTGACATATGTATGTATAAAAAAAATTAACTTTAATCTTATCAAATTTGAAAAACAAATAACAAACCTCATAAAATGTCAAGTCATGCGTGAGGCGCGTGTAATATTTTGATACATTTTCTACTAGTTTCATTGTTTCCTTTTTTGGACAGTGTACGTAAAATGGGGCACGTCGCAAATGGGGGCATACTATCTAATACTAGACTTAAAATAGACTTTGTCGATATCGGCAAACATTAAAGATTATTTATAATGGCTAATGGGCCAACTTGCTGTAGCACGACGTCATCAATTTAAACTGGTGAAATTCGAGTGCGACACCGTTGACATTGAAAATCGACTGTTGTACGATAAGCGTGAAATGAAATGAGATAGATCAGCTGCTGCTTGACAACAGTTGCGGGTTTTTGTTTCAACACACACAGACACACACATATACACAGTCATAGAAGTATCCGCTTGCCACATCGCGTCACACATTTTATACGTAATTATTTATACATATATATAACTTGCAAAAAGAGAAGTAAAAGAAAACAAAAGAAGAAAAAAAAAAACTGAAACCAAAATAAATATATGTGTGGTACAATCATAGCTCAAGCTCAGCTGATGTTAGCGGTGTCTGGCACGACGACATGCGATGTCGTTGTCGATGACGATTGATCATCAAATCATCAAGTCATTATCATTATCATTGTCAATTTTGTCATTATCTGTGCGCCAACAGCCTCCGATTAGCGCTGCTTCATTATCAGCTTAGCAAAGTCAGACTTTGATGATGACGAAACAGCATCAACAACAACAACAACAATCATAATAAAAGACTAGGCAATTTTTCTCTTACAAATTGTTTCCTTTTTTTTTGTAGTTGAAAGGTCATTTTGGTCTTTTGTCTCTTTTTGCTAGTTCAAGGCTTTTAATCTTTGCTCTTTGCCTAACAAAAGGATTATCAGCTACTGTGATAAATGAGCATGCTTAACACTTGAGACAGTTCTATGACACAAGACTGAGACTCTCTCTCTCTCTCTGTATGTGTAAGTTAAACTAGTAACTTTGACTAAATATTATTTTACTCAAGTATTTTGCATAATTGTAGTATTTGTTCACACTTTACTCATAACAAAGTACGTTGACCGTATAAATTATTTAAATACACTACACTACATACAAAAGTTTTGAGCATATTAGTTTAGGTAATATGCTAATAAAATCAAGTGACATTTATTTGTGCTATAGATAATAAATATTTCTAATCTTTTCTAGTGTATTTCAAATACGACTTTGCTGCATTTGTATATTTTTTTGTATATTTATCGCTTATCTGCTGCTTGAATTTCCTGCAACAAACACTCGCATACATACATTCAAATATCATGTCTAACACATTCTATAAAATTTATTTATTATATGACATGCTATGCATATACATACATATATACACGTATAAATGCTTTGTTCTATCAGTTTTTTGTTTTTATTTTCAATTTTGTCTATTTTTTTTTTCTGCTGTTGTTGTGGTTTGCTGACAAAAGTTTGGTTTGTCAATATTAATGTAGGTCAGTTGTTGGTCGCTTTGCAAGTTCAAAAAGAAAGGCGATAAAAAATAAAATGGGATAAAAATTTTCCACTAAGCAACTGTAATTAGTTTAACATGCGGTTTTTGTAACTATTTATATATATATAAATATCTATAATAAATATATACTACATATAAAATAAATCAATGTAAACACTTGAAAATTTCTATTAGTTATGATACGCAATCTTAAAGAGTTTTTCATTGGAGGTCACCTTTAGTTAGAGCAACAAACTACTTAATGAACTTAATGATAGAAACAAGTTTCTTTGATATTAAATTGCTTGAATACTTTGAGTGCATCCATCCATCACTCATCGCCACCCCAACCCCAACCCTATTGCTAACCCTAAATGACAGCTCGTATTAAAGCCCATGCGCATATGTTTTCTTCTTGCTCTCATCTTGTTTGCTCTCAACAATTTCATTAGCTTCTCTCTCTCTCGTTGCTTTGCTCTCTCTTCTGGGTCATTGAGTGGAAAATTGACTATCAAAGTTGATTTTTGTGCTCTCTCTATCTTTCTCGCTCTCAAATTGCAAAATGCGCGTGTAGAGCATGTAAAAACGAAATAAAAACAAAAGAAGAATATACTATGCATAACTGTAAATCGGCATTGAACTTGAATATATGTGCATGTGCATGTGTGTAAATTGAACTAATGTATAAAATGTTATTATTACAAGCATAAAATGTTGCTGCAGCAGCAGCAGCAGCTGCTTACTTTTAAATCAAATTTTTTGGTCAATTTTATTTGATGACCACACACAATACTTAAACATTTATCGATTTCCTATGCTATATATATGTATATATATTTCTATATATATGTATCAACAACTACAGCAAATAGTAAAGACAAAAGCATGAGCTTTGGTCTTCCAGTGTATGGCGCGTGTGGACGCGTTCCGACGGCTATGTCATCTAAAGGTCACACCATAAAAAATAACATAGAAATTTCAAAAAAATTATCGTTTCGGCTTTATTTGCCAGAATTTTTTTTTTGTTGTATGTTGTCAGCTGACATTTCTGTTTAATAGAAATTTATTTATTATTTATGAGTTTACTTTTTTTTTGTTAAAAATAGCTACATAAAAAATATAAACTTGACAATGTCAAATAAAAAAAAAATGGGGGAAGGGAAAAATGAAATTTTACATATACTGGAAATAAAAAGTAGGCCAAAATATTATTTCTGCTATATTCTTTCATTCTTTCTAACATTTTAGAAGATTACTAATTTTTCGCACAGTGTAGCGAGCCTCTAACAAGTTGCTTACGCATTTCCTTGCCGCGTACGCGAGTGTGTGTGTGTGTGTACATAGCGCAAATTTAACCGAAAAAGAAGAAACAACCCCGCACAGTTAGCATACTTCTGGTATTTTTCCACTATGAATTCTTACTTTATAGGGGCTAAAAACTTACCTTGTTATGAGCTTTACTATTCAGGCGATCGAGACCAGATAAACGGCCACCAATTTCATTGTCGCCATTACCCCATAGACCAAGACGATCGCGTTGTTGATTTAGATCTTTACTCATGTTGCTGCTGTTGCTGTTGCTGTAGTTGCGTATCTGTTGCAGATTATTATTGTTACCAGTGTTGCCAAGTAATTGTTGACCGTGTAGCTCGTGCAGGCTCTGTTGTAATTGTTGCCAGTGATTCGAGGATATTATTGGCGGTGGTAAGTTTTCAGCTGTTATTCCTACGGCTGATGCTTTAGCTATTGCTGTTGCCTGGTCGACGTCGTGTAGCGTACTGATTTGTGTTGTGAGTTTTGCAAAATTCGAAAGTTCGTATTCGAGCGTTGTTGTCGTTGTAGTCGTATGATTTTTACACACACGACTACTGCGCCATTTCGCAGCCGCAGTCGCAGTCGCATTCGCAGCAGCGCCGTCATCGTCACAGTTGCTTGTGCTTCTATCGTTTGCATGTGTTTGTGTTTGTGAGAGATGTGCCGCATTTCTGTTATTATTATTGTTGTTGTTGATTCTCTCTTGAGCGAGGGCGCGTGAGCACAAATCAGCTGTTTGACAGTGTGAACAGTGAGAGCAGCTGCTGCTGCTGACGGCGCTGCCCGAACTAGCGCCAGCACTAACGCCAACGGGTATTGTGGTCTTATAAAAACCGTGCTCTTTGTTGTTTTGCTGTTGTTGCTGTAGCTGCTGATGATACGGTGTTATTTGGCCATTGGAAGGGCTGTGGGAATTATTGGCCGTTGGATATATTGGCGTGCTGTGAATGAGACAAAGAGGAACAGGAAGAACGCGTGAGCGTGAGCAAGTGAACAAACACACAAATGAGTGTGCAATGTAATGTGTAATGTAATGTATGATGTATGATATACAATGTATGGTAAGGTCGGTGAAGAAGGGGTTCGCTATAATGATGAGCAATAAAGAAATGCGTTGCTCGTAATAATTGAATTATTAGAATTAAACGCGTTTATGATGTTATGTGACGGAAAATATTGTGAAGTCATGTTAAATGAAAATTAGGGGTGTGTGTGTATGTACTATGTATGTACGTTTGTATGTATGTATGTATGTATGTATGAGCTTAGTACACATGCACTTGTTGAAAACACAAAATGTAGTGGAAAGTTTTCCACTATAGATTTTTGATCGATTACAAACAATTCGATAACATATACAGATTATAATAAAATGATATACAATAGTATTAAAGATTTGTATTCATAAATATTATAAATTTGATTTATTTATTTATTTTCATTTTGTTATTTTGACAACATTTTCGAACAGGTGATGCTTGTGACACAGAAAGTCAGACAAAGTTGAAGGTCGATAACATTATGTTATCAGTAAAAGTGCTACGCCCACTGTCTCAGACAAGATAATACAGTTTATATATACATACATATATATATATTTACTAATCTTTTGTATATAGTATTTAAAATATCAACTCACAGCTTCTTCAGCCGTCCAAAGGTTCTTATAGCGGAAAAACACTGCATGCTGTGATACTTGGTTTAATATAATGTGCAACAACTACAATAACAACAATAAGTTAAATAATTATTATTTGTAATCGTTTTGTTAAACACTTTTCTATTTTAAACCGTAACGTTGTAGCACTGAAAATCAACTGAAAGCAACAATTTCCAATTTCTAGGGATTTGTCATTATGGCTACGGCATTTGCTTTTCTCTATTACGTTTTATAGTTTTTCTTCAATGTTTGCTTTACATAGAGCTTAGAATGAGAGAGTGTGCAAAAGATAGAGCGAGAGAGAGAGAGAGAGTGAGAAACACTAAAAGGGACAACAACAAAATTATAAACAGTTTACTGATAAGTACAGTATGGCATTACGACAATCAATCAGGGCATAAAATACAAACAACAACAAAAAACACTTCAGCTTGTAAACAATTTGCAAAAATATATAATGTCAGTGGCGTCGTTAGATCATGATTGAAAGAGGGATTAACGTGTAAACAAAAATGTTTGATCATATCATCTCACAAAGCAAAGCTCTGACAAGCGACGCTAAATTTATGCATACATCATTTTGAGCAGCATACGCAATACATACAGTCGTGTCTCACGCAATACATACAGTCGTGTCTCACACAATGTATACAGTGTAATCAATGCCATGAAATTGAAAGTAAATTGGAACATTACAGACACACACATACACTCACACACACATGCGTATTGTATGTTGTGTGGTGTAACCTTCATTAATATTAATAGGTTAATATATTTGCTTTTTGTATGTGTATATTTTAGTTTTTTTTTTTTTATTATTATTTATTATTATTGAGGATTTCACGATCAAAATAAAAGGTAAAATAAATAAATCGATTTTTTTTTGCGTTTTGATTACTTTCTATAACTAACGTAACCTTTTTTTTTTAATAATTCGTATTCATACGTTAGATTTAATAGTTGTTTAATTGAAATGCATGCTTAAAACCACGCCCACTATTGCTTAAACTAACCTCAAAACAACAAGTTTTATCTGCTGTATTTGCTCTGGTTGTCAGTTATTTTTTGGGGTCAGCGAAACGCGCGTAAATTGCTAATAAAATGCTAGTAAATCGCATCATTAAATGTTAATTACAACTTTAGTTACATGTTTGTAAGTGTCTCTACGTGCCACTGCGTGTGTGTGTGTGTGACTGTGTATGCGTTTCGAGTCCAAGCAAAGTGGGCGTGTTAAGAACTACTAGTTTCTGCTACTAATTGTTGTGGCAGCCATTAAGTGGTAAGGATTATATACTTGATATGGATTTAGTATACGCTCTAATGACAATAACTAGCTAGTTTCTAAGTTATAGTTATCAGTTGACACACGACAATACAATGTGTCAAGCGTGTGAAATGTGTTTAACTTTTACTAAGGGTTGCGTGAGAAGTTTGGCAAAGTAAATAATTTGCTTAAACAATGTTAAGAGAAAAGTTGTTAACATTTTTGTTTGCGCTTAAATAATATTAAAAAATTAAAAAAAAAAGTAGAAAAGGCTACAGTCGTGTGCACCCGACAGTAAAATACCCAGCACCTTTGTTTCTTAATCAATTTTCACAGGACTATTTTATATTGATGCTTAAATGTTCCCTTGAAAATTACTAGTCTCTAGTGTTTATAGAAGCTGAGATATTAGAAGCGTCAAACCGTTTTGTGCGTATTGTGGGCGAACTGGGCGTGGCAATCAAAGTTTGAAATAAACTCGATCATAGTACGCTATAGAGGAGTCCAAATTTGGTGTCTCTAGCTCTTATAGTTTAGAAGTTCTTTGAGTTCAAACAGACAGACGGACAGACGGTCGGACAGACTGACAGACGGACCTGGGCAAATCGACTTGGTTATTGCTCCTGAGCAAGAATATATGTATATATACTTTATGGGTTCTACCACGCTTCCTTCCGCCTGTTACGCACATTTGCAGAAACTTAATATACACTTTTTTACCCATTTTCAATGTGTACAGGGTATAAAAATGTATATTTTAGTAATTTCTAGTATTTTATATTTATATTTATCTAGTATTTTATATTTATAGACATTTTTTATTTGCCATTTAATCACAGTGTTTTTCCAAGTAAATAATACTTTGATTATTATTTTTATTTACCAAACAAGAATTTGTTTAATTTTCTTCAAACCTTATCGCGCAACCCTCGTAAACAAGGCGTACTGTTTGTATGTGTGTTTAACTTTGCTTTAAGTGTACATCGTGTAACTGTTTCTGTGTTTCTCCTTTATCCTTTTCCTTCGTTTGCTTGCTTACCCATTTTCATCAAAATTCCTTATGGCATTGCGATCAGCGCAAATGGAACTGGAATTACCCATTTTTAATGATTATTTTATTTTAGTATTTTCTTTTCTTTTTTGTTTTTATGATTTACTGTTTTTTCTTTCTTTTATTTTTTTTTCTGTTTTGCTTTATTTATTTTAACAATTGCTGTGACTACAAAAAGTTCAAGGTGAACAAATACACTGTGAAGGGCGTGTGGGGGGTAGGTGTAGAATTTCACTATTGACACAAGAGGATTTCTTAATTATTTAAAAACAGAACGTTGTTAAAAACAAAACAAAAACTATTATTTATTGTTTTTTGATTGTTGCAGTTTTCTATTTTACGCGTTTAGAGTCGTGGCGCGCTCTTATTCGACTGAAATTGAATCAAAAACTAAAACTAAAACTAAAACTCGAAATAGCGTCGACCGGCCACTTGTTACAATCGAATTTGTCGCGTGGCTAAAGGAGAGAGAAGGTAAGCGTGTGCAAGGGAGATAGATTAATTAAGCTGCTGCTCATAAGTTTCGTCCTCTCACTCATACACATATTGAGCATAGCACGCGACGCCTGTTCGACGTTGACAGGTGTAATACGTTGAGGTTAAGGGGAGATCAGTGTGGTGTGAGTAAAGAGCAGAGAGTCGAGAGCTGAGAACGGACAATGGCAAAGTAAGAGATGAAGAGCGAAGAGCGAAAGGTGTTTTTGTTAGTGTAGAGCGGATGGTGGTGGCGAGGTGTTGAAGTTTTGAGGTGGTTTTTTTACACAACTTGAGTCATGTTTGGGGCCGAGCACAGCTGTTTTTTATTTTAATTGGACGCACAGCCTTTTAGACTGAGCACAAGTAATTCAAACGTTACTCCATAACTTGGTCAGTTGGCTAATCGCGTTGACCTTGACGTCAAAAATTGCATGAAGTTATTGTTTTTAGTTACAATTGTCTACAATTCTGTTGTTGTGACTAATTAAAAAATAATTATTTACAATGTTTAACAATAACCACGCACTGACCATCGTCACAGTTGACTGCATGCGATAGAGTACGCATTGAATATGCAGATATGATAATAATTACATATATAGCATGCAAATAAATAAATAAATTATTTATAATTAATTTTATTTTTTATAAATTTAGAAAAAATAAAATCAAATTATTTATATTTAAATTATATTTTTTGTTAGCTCATAGAAAAGTCGACTTGATTTGACAGACAGCGCAAAATATCGTAATTGTCAATTTGAAATTGCAACATTTCTATGTTTTTGCTGTTCATTTAGTTGTCATTTACGTTGCACAAAACTTTTAATTAACTCTATACAATTTATGGTTAGCTTTTGTGCTTGAACTAGTCGAACAATTGAAATAATAGCAATTAAATGTATATATGAAAATACAAACACACAAAATTTCCAACATATATAAAAAATTGAAAAATTTTATATAAAAAACTTAGATTTTTATTTAAATATCCTGAATTATATATATATTTTTTTTCAAAAATATTTTTATCTACGCATTTTTGTATTTTTTACGCGTTTACAATAGCATCTGCTTCAACTTGTAACACATAGATGGCGCTGCTGCTTGGTTCGTGTCTCTGCTTAATAACTTGCTTACCTGTTGTATGCAATAGATGGCGCTAGCATTTCTTTTTTAAACCAAATAAAAATTTTTATTTATTTTATTTTATTTCATAAAATTTTTATTTATGAAAAATATAAAAGAAAAATTAATGTAAATTGAAAAATACAAAAATGAAAAGAAGAAAATAAAATTTTTCAGAATTTAAAGTTGTTGCACGAATAAAAAAAAGGTAGATGAAAATACCTTTAGAGTTCTGGTTAATCAAGAGAATCTTTTAATATAGTAAATACTTGGCCCATAATGGATTATTATTATGCCTTTGATGGATATTCTGTGTGGCAGCAGCAGCAGCAGCTGCTTTTCAACAATTTGCCACACGAATAATATGGCAACATGGCAACCAATGCACAGGAGTTGCAGGCAAAGAACTTAAATTTAATAAAAACCTATTTTTTTTTTTTTATTTTTTGCAGCAAGTAGCAAAGTTGCAGCAGATGATAGAAAGAGAGAGAGTGAGATAGCGCAACAATGCAATTGAGGGGCCACTTTTATCATCAAATGATTTTGCTGCAGCTAAGCTGGGGCACAATTTTCATGGTGACGTCAAAGCGTTGCTGCTGCAATTGCAGCACACGAAGGAAGCCAAACAAAAGCCGAGTCACGTTAGTTGTGCTATCAATGTGTATGTGTGTGTGTGTGTGTGAAGAGAGCTGTGTGGAGTGTGCAACGGTAATCTATCATAATTTTTATATCCTAAAATCCCATTTTCGTATTAGAGCAAAAATGTCTGCGAGCAAATATAATAAAATGGCCAACACATCGACATGGACGATGATGACGACGACGACGACGCGGCTCAGGCGCAGCCAGCCATTGCAGCTCACAAACACACACATATATACACTTATGCTGCTTGTCAAAGGATAACACACACACACATAGACATGTGCACACATTCACACAGCTAGCAAAAAGTACATGCCATGCCAACAGTATGAAATTCCAGCCAAGCGCTTGATTTCGTTCCTATATTCGTTAGATTTCTTTTCCCTTTTCTATTTTATTTCTTTTATTTTTTTTGTTTTTTTTCACCCTTTGCTATAGTGTGAAACTTGTGTGTGTTGTCTCTATCTATCTCTCTCTCTCTCTCTCTCTTTATCAATGTGTGTGTGTTTTGTTGGCTTAGCTTCACTTGCCGCGTTTTATTTTTCAATGCCTTGGCTTTCGCTAGCTCAATAAAAAAAAGAAAAAACAAAAAAAAAACGTTCAAATAGCCAGCAATTTTATGAGTCTCACATACACAGCGAGATAGAGCGAATGAGAGAGAGTGTGTGAGAGAGACACACACACATACTTGCACACACGTTTTAACTTGCTGTGAAAATAGCATAAAGGACATTCATACTACGCTTCTTGTTGTTGTTG